>ML786712.1:168583-188586 GCA_009831015.1 Picea engelmannii | reverse complement strand
AAATTACTTTGATAGCTAACTGATTGCCACCTAAGTGATTAACAGAAATTAAAATATTAACACCAGATAAATGAAGCTGAACGTTTATTTGTTAATCAATAATAAAATTTAATATATTCTTTTAAGGATTCTTTTCATCTTATCAGTCTTTTGGCTTTGATCAGCCACAATTATGTAGCTGTGCTAGTATATATTTTTAATAGTGGTTGATGTTTATAGTTGTTAAATTCATTTATGTATTTAAAGATGCAATTTAAATAGTAGAAAATGATAATTTTATTCATATTAATTTTGCCAAATTTTAATAATTAGATAACAACATTATTATTCAATTTAAAAACATTTTAATTTCAAATTTAATAATTTTTATGTATTTTTAAAATATACTAAAAATGTTTAAATACCATAAGTTTACTATTTTTTTTCATATTTTTTCAAACATAGTTAATTTGGAAGTGACTTTCAAGGTTTAAAAGCTCTCAATTAATAAAGAGAAAACTGAGAGGTGAAACATATTTGATGATGTAACATTATAAAATTAAAAAATGAAATGAGTCTTCATCACAATGTTTAAAAGGATGAACAAATGATGTGGCAAGCATAACTCCTCGGTTATCTTGTGATAATAACTAATCAGAGTTGCTATGCATTGACAAACATCTTTCATCTTTGTTGTACTGTTGTTCTTTATATTTGTCAAATTTGTAGAAAGGTAGTTGGCGGCCAACCATTGTCGTCTTAAATTTTATGCCCTTCCTCTTGAGCTTTAGGTCTCCACTCTTTTGATGAGATAGAGATTGAACAAATTTAGTAAAATGGTTTGGCTGTTTCTTTAATATCGCAACTTATTTCTCAACTTCCTTTAGACCAGCTTTGTAGGCTAATCCTTAATTGAATGGTGACTTTAAATGCCAAATTTCTCTATATTTTCATAAATATCTGCGATTTAGTCAAATATGAGACTCATTGGAAATGTTTCCAGGCCTCCAATTGACTCCATTTCAACTATTTAAGCGATCTGGACCACATGCATTTTCTTACTCGATTAAGAGCATAGCATAGCAGAGCTGTTATAGAATAAAAGAAAGAGAATGGCTCTTCAGGTTGTCAGTGATCAGAAATCCGGGGCAGAAATCTACCATGGAAGCGAAATCTGCAGGCAGAAATGCATGGAGTTGCTTGAACAAGTAGGTCTTCCGAAGGGCCTGATACTCCTTGATGACCTTGAAGAATGTGGGTACGTGAGGGAAACGGGCTTTGTGTGGATGAAGAGGAATAAGAAAATTGAGCACGAGTTCAAGACAATTGGGAGATTGGTACAATATGGTGCAGAGATCAGTGGCTATGTTGAGCAACGCAAGATGAAGAAGGTGAGTGGAGTGAAGAGCAAGGAGCTGCTCGTCTGGATCACCATCTCCGAGATTTCCATTGATGACCCATCCAGTGGCAAGATTTGCTTCAAGAGCGCTATCGCTGGGATTAAGAAATCCTTCCCTGTCGGTGCCTTTGAAATTGTGGAGAATGATAACAAGTAAAGTATGGGGTTTTTAAATAAATAAGCACTGTTTTTAAGTATTTTGGTTGCATAGGGCATATACTAGTACCTTTAATTTAAGAGACAACAGTAATTGTTTAGTAATTTTGATATTTACTCTTATCAATGTTATTATATTTGTTTTTGAATTGACAAATGAACTTTGATTTAAATCTCTAATCTATGTATTTATTTATATGTATTCTTATCAGTGTTAATAATATCTTTGTTTTTGTTTATATTTATATTTATCAGTAATGTAAACAGTAAATTGATTCAGAGATGAATTAGAGTGTAAATATATACTTTTTATAGATCCTTGTTTTTGTTAGTAATGTAAACACTGTATTGTTCAATGATGACAAGGCCTAATTCTCTTTTTTGAGTTTTTATGTTTATTCATTTCTCTGATGTTAAAATTGCAAATCCTTTGTTTAGATAGAGGATAGATATAGGCTTAGTTTAAATATTCTATATTTTTTATTCATGTTTATACAAGATGTTCATAGATATTTTGATGAAAATTTTGTTGCTATGTATTGTGGTTCTGTTGTTATATGTTAGTTGAACTTATTGTGTTGTTAAAATTGAAGTTTACAATTTTACAATATGGATAGAACTTTTTAAAGCTATGGCTTTGAAAAGAAGATGAGTTTTCTTTTCTTTTTTCAATTACTTTTTGAGTTTAGTGAAGGCTTTACAATTTGAAAGGTAATTAATACAAATCTTTGGTTGCAATTAAAATAGATGAAAATATTATTTCTTAATTATATGAATAATTGGCTTTTCAAAATTATTAATAAAAATTAAACAGATATCCATCATTCTGCAGTGAGTATTCCTTTTAAAATGAAGTGAGTATTCCTTTTAAAATGAGAAATGGAATTACGTAAAGCTCTTTCAGTATTCCTTTTAAAATGAGAAATGGAATTACGTAAAGCTCTTTCCTTTCTAAACAAAAGGTGATGGAAATTATTGTTATTACAGTTTGGTTTTAATGCTATGATTTATTTTATTAGGATGATTGTATTAGTACCCAAGCCTGTGCTATAACTGGATTACAAAATGTTGCCATGGTTAATGTTCTTATTATAATTGATTTAGTGTTATGATGCCTGTGCTATAATTGGATTACAAAATGTTGCTTATGGTTAATGTTCTTATTATAATTGATTCAGTGTTATGGAGATTAAATTTTTTGCTGTTGTATGAATAGTTATAACAAATAGAGACTGAAATATATTGTAACAAGTGTTGCATGGCAGAGTAGTCCCTGCCTAAAAGTTAATTTATCTGGAAAGATTATCCATCCTCAACTTATAGTTGCAGAACAAGATTATCCTCAACTTAATTGTTAGTACAATTATTTGGTGATCCCATCTTGGATACAACTAGTAGAAATCAATGTGAAGAGAGTTGAACCAAGAAGATGGAAGATTGTAGAATCTTACCATAAGTGTATTATGGAGACTTGAATTCTTATAACCTACTAGCCAGATCAGTAAATTGTAGACCATTTTTGAGATCAATGGTTGGTGCACTAACTTATTTAGAATGAGTTAATGCATTGTTCGATTTCATTGCTTGATACATTAATCATGTGTTTGTTTCAAATTTATTTTCAACCTTTGTTGGATCACTTTTTTCTTTTTGTGTTTCTTTGAAATTATATTACAAAATTGAAAGAACATCAAAGTGACATAGCCAAAGATAGTGGGCCCACAACCCAGAGGCCCTGTTTCAAATCTTGTCTCTCATAAATTTAACCATAAACACTCATTAAGAACATGCATCTCACTATTTCTCCTACATAGTCTCCCTCAAGTTGGTTTGGAGCTAAGTCACATGGTTCGGGTTCGAGTTTGGGTTCGGCAACGATTAGGTTCCATTCGGGTTCGAATTTTTCAATAAGGTTCGGATGAGGTTCGGTTGAAGGTTCGACTATATATATTGAACCCTAATGAAACCTCATCCCAAACCTCAATAAAATTCTCCTTCAAATTCGTTCTAAGGTTCGAATTAGGGCACGCATTCAAGTTCGTTCAGGTTCGGCAAACCTTGAGGTTCGCCGAATTTCGAACCTCAAGCTTTAGGTTCGACGAACCCTGTGACATAGGTTTGGAGTGCAAAAAAGTTTTTTTTGTGTCATTTTGTGCCCAAGGTTTCTAAAAAAAGTGCTCTTTCATTGTGAATTCCAATCTTTCTAGGCTTATCCATGGGGTAATAACATTGTAATATATGAATCCCTTGGTTTTGCGATGTATTATATAGGAAATTTGTGTGTGTTAGGCAAATATATTTGGCATGCTTGATGTCAATATATGCTTAAGAAAACCATTTATGGTGGTGTATTATCCCTAGTGGAAAATGTTTTGATGATAGAAATGCATTATATTATAATTTAAAGTAATTCAAGTTTACTATTTAATAAATACTTTGGAATGCTTTAAATTGATCATGATTAATTAAGTTTTATCATCATCACTTGTGATAGGACGTTCTACAAATTAGTTAAGGTCAATAATCTCCATTGTCAATGTATTGGAGAGGACATCATTGAATGAATTTATAAGGTGTTTGTATAATGGATTTGGAGGACATCATTGAATGAATCTATAAGGTGTTTGTACAATGGAAATGGTTTTCTTAAGTAAAATTAATTATAAAAATTCTTATAAATCCATAAAAACTTGGATATTTTTTGTACAATGAAGTTGGTTAAGTTGGTTTTCTTAAGTAAAAATAATATAAAAATTCTTATAGTTTTTGAAATTAGTGAATAGTTTTTGAAATTAAATTTTTGTCTCCACTTCTTAAACAAATGAAATAACTAATTTTTTAAAACTAAATTTGTGTCTCCACTTCTTCTCAAACAAATGAAGTAAATGTCATTATTAGAACTTTTTTAAGGCTAACCATTTGTCTTGTATGCATTTTTTTTCCATATTTAATTATGAGTCTTGTTTGCATAACTTTATCATCTTTTGAAGATAATCAAACTATTATTTTAACATGACATGCTTTTGATAAGTTCCACGCCTACCTTTATAAGATGATAAATACACATAAAACTATATATATTAAGCTATTGCATCAAAGGAAATGAAATACACTTATAATAATATAGTAGAATAAAATAGATGTGACACAGTGAAAGGATTGGCGGACGCACAGGTTTACATTTATAGTCATACTTATGCATCACAAGTCTGACCAACAACTTCCTCATTCCATACTCCGCCATATACATATTTACAAGCGAATTCCCGAACTGACAGACATTAAACTTCAGCTATGTCTAAAAAAAAAGGGAGACCGAACGAGAATACCAATTCTCAAGTCAATATTTAAGTTTTACTGTCTCGCTTCCTCACAAATGTAACGTCGTGTTGTACAAGTCAGCCGCTCAGTTTGTCTGTAAGTACACACCATCCAGGAAGTTAACTGGTTTTTCCCCTTCTTTTCTAATTAATTAATCAGGTATCAACTGTAACCACATAGACTTAATTAATTAAACACATATCAAAACTTCAAATTTAACACCAGTTTGGCTAATATGAATAATTATTATTAAATTGATTTGATTGTCCATGTCATATAGAACGCTTGGCTTTCGATGGACTCTACAGCCATGATTGAAATTTTGGCACAAACTGTAATTTAGGATGATTATCATGTTTAACTTGGAGTGCCGCAATGCTATATAAATGCACGTTTTTTAAGATGGATATGCCATTCTCAATTCCTAAAATGCTTTTCTTTATTTGAGTTCTCGAAATCATGCAGTTTTAATATCTGGGGAAGTAGCAATCCATTATTAGAGCAAAACCCTGTTATTGAGCGCTTTTTGTCATAGGGATTCTTGGTATGTGAAGGATTAAATTTTTATAATTACAATATTCTTTTATCCATTATTAGAGCAAAACTCTGTTGTTGAGCGCTTTTTGTTATAGGGATTCTTTGTATGTGAAGGATTAAATTTCTATAATTACAATATTTTTTTCTCACACTGAGGAAGTAGATTTTGATAGATTTTTCTCTTAATTGAGAACTTGATAAAATAGTGGTGGCTTTTTTAAAGTCTTTCACAGTTTTTCTTCAGTTGGTTAATTGAATTCATAGTATTTTTGGTCTCTGCATACTGAATTCATAGTGTTAATTTATAGCAATGGAAGGATCATTACTGCCATGCACACGACCCGTGAAGATGAAAGCGACTAATTCTGTAAGAAACACAAAGCCCTGAAGAAATGGGTTGATCCAGCCAAAGGCCTGGCTAATGCCCACCATGAGTTTGGCGAACATGTCTATAGAAGCCTCGACCACCTTTACAGTGATGGAGTCTGAGACCATGAGAAGGATGTTCAGTGGAGAGCTTGGCCCAGAACGTGATTTCTTCATTTTCTTCATATACAGCAGGCATTTCAATCCAACTGTTCTGAATCTGGGGAGGCAGATTGCTGCTTTGGAGGGGACTGAAGCTTCCTACTGTACTTTTAGTGGTATGTCTGCAATATCTTATGTGTTATTACAATTGTGTAGCCATGGAGACCATGTTGTGGCCTCTAGGTGTCTGTATGGAGGCACCCATGAACTGTCAGCACATTTTCTCCCAAGGGCCTGTGGGGTTTCAACATCTTTTGTTGATATACACAGGCTTGATGATGTGAAAAATGCAATAACATCATCTACCAAGGTCTTGTATTTTGAATCCATGTCAAACCCAATTCTGGCAGTTGCAAACATACCATCTCTATCTGCCATTGCCCATGAGAAAAATGCTAAGGTGGTGGTTGATAATACCTTCCCCCCATTATCATATCTCCTGCAAGGCTTGGTGCTAATTTTGTTATTCACAACATTTCAAAAAATATCAGTGGGTGTGCAGATGTTATAGCAGGAGCAATATGTGGGCCTGCAGATCTGATAAATTCCATGATGGATCTCCATCAGGGAACCTTGATACTCTTGGGGTCAACTACGAATCCTAAAGTGGCATTTGAGATCTCTGAAAGGATCCCCCACTTGGGATTAAGGATGAAGGAGCACTGTCACAGAGCATACACGTATGCAAGCAGGATGAGAAAATTGCGCGTAAAAGTTATATATCCTGGCCTAGAAGATCACCCTCAGTATGCCCTTTTGAAGTCCATGGTTAACAGTGGGTATGGGTATGGAGGAATTCTCTGTGTGGATATGGAGACTGAGGAGAGAGCCAACAAGCTCATGAACTACCCACAGAATTATACACAGTTTGGGCTCATGGCAGTGATTTTGGGGTACTATGAAACATTGATGTCATGCTCAGGTAGCAGCACTAGCAGCGAGATGAATGAGGAGGAGAGGGGATTGGCAGGGATATCACCGGGTTTGATCAGAATGTCTATTGGTTACAGTGGGACTCTTGAGCAGAGATGGAGCCAATTTGAGAATGCCCTCACCAGGATGACAGAAGTCCTGCCTTTTTAAACGCTAGGATTGATGTAAGTGCTCCTCTAGTTTTTATTTCATGTCATTGACAGTCTGTAAGAGGTGTGTTGTTTGCCACAGATACATAGGCTCACTGTGGCACTTTAATTTCTCTGTATACATTTTCTAGCTTATGATAGTTTCTTCTCTGCCAACATATATATCAATCCCCTGATATGCCATGTATATGCTATGCTGAAAATACAGATTGTATGCAATTGTTGGAATATAGGTTGATAATAGCAAGATGTAATTGGTTAATATAAATATGTGTATTTAGTGAATGTTTGGGCGGTAAAGTATTTTCATGCCTGCTTGCAGCTATTTTTTCATGGTGATATTAATTCTTTATTTAATAGTTGTTTTCAATTAATATCTATTTCTCTCTCAGCATAATTTGATGTTATCATGATTCCATTTAAAAAGTCTAATAGTAAAATTATGTATTATTATAAAATAGTAAAATTATATATTATTATAAAAAATTCTATATTATTATAAAAAAGTGCTGGAATCTCAATCTGTAGAATTTAACGTCCAACATGGTTGGATAAAAGATCGATCAATCATAGAAAATGTACCACGAATATGTACACCTGTTGGTTGGTGGTGTTGGGAAGAAAACCATTTATGGTGGTGTATTATCCTAGTGGAAAATGTTTTGATGAGGGAAATGCATTACATTAAAGTAAGTTAAGTTTATTATTTAAAAAATATTTTGGAATGCTTTAAATTGATTATGATTAATTAGGTTTTATTATCATCACTTGTGACACAGAGTTCTACAAATTAATTAAGGTCAATAATTTTTATTGTCAATGTTTTGGAGAGGGCATTATTGAATGAATCTATAAGGTGTTTGTATAATGGAGTTGGAGGGCATCATTAAATGAATCTATAAGGTGTTTGTACAATGGAGTTGGTTTTCTTAAGTAAAATTAATTATAAATATTTTTATAAATTCATAAAAACTTGGATATGTTTGTACAATAAAATTGGTTTTTTTAAGTAAATTTAATTATAGTTTTTTTTAATAAATCCTTGAATATATCAATTACCATGCTTGTGTACAAATAGAATAAATTACATTAGTGAATAATTTTTGGAATTAAATTTTTGTTGTCACTTCTCAAACAAATGAAATAATTAATTTTTTAAAACTAAATTTGTATCTCCGCTTCTTTTCAAACAGATGAAGTAAATGTCATTGTTAGAACTTTCTTAAGGCTAACCATTTGTCTTGTATACATTTCTTTTCCATATTTTGAAAATAAAGATTAGATGATATTATTGAGACCATTCTTTTCTGGTTTAATTATGAGTCTTGTTTGCATAGCTTTATCATCTTTTGAAGATAATCAAACTATTATTTTAATATGGAATGCTTTTGATAAGTTCCACCCCTACCTTTATAAGATGATATATATATATATATATATATATATATATATATATATATATAAAGCTATTGCACCAAAGGAAATGAAATGCAGGTATAAAAATATAGTAGAATAAAATAGATGTGATAGGGTGCATGGGTTGGCGGAATCACATGTTCACATTTATAGTCATGCTTATGTATCAAGTTCAACCTTCCTCATTCCATATTTAGCCACTTTTTGGCAGGTATAAAAATATAGTAGAATAAAATAGATGTGACAGGGTGCATGGGTTGGCGGAATCACAGGTTCACATTTATAATCATGTTTAGTCATGCTTATGTATCACAAGTTCAACCGACGACTTCCTTATTCCATACTTAACCACTTTTTGGATCGCGGGTTCCCGGACTCAAAATTAAGCTTCTATTGTTCTATGTCCTCCAAACAACACCCATAGTTCCACCATATACAAATTGACAAACCCCAAACTAACAGACAATAAACTTCCACTATATCTCAAAGAAAGGAGACTAAACAAAAATACCAGTTCTCAAGTCAATATTTACATTTAAATGTCTTGCTTTCTCACACACCATCTTGGAAGTTGACTGTTTTTTCCCTTCTTTTTTAAATTAATTAATCGGGGGACGGGTCTCTCTATCAACTGTAACCACAGAGACTTCATTAATTAAACACAGATCAAAACTTCAAATTTAACACGGGTTTAGCTAATATAAATAAATATTATTAAATTGATTTGATTGTCCATGTCATCTAGAACGTTGGGCTTTCGATAGACTCTACGTCCATGATTGAAATTTTGGCACATACTTAATTTTACAGCAAAATATTAAATGCAATAATTTACTTAAAAATTCCCTTGATCATTGATGACTTTACATAATGCCTTTTGAATTTAGTAATAAAATAAACTGTTAATATGGAATTTCAATTATTTTATTTTAATGATCTTTCATTATCCCTTTGCATTTATGGTGAGGACATCGAGCACCTTAGAATAGAGGACGATTTTCTAATAGACTTAATATCTATATAAAGTAACTATTTTTACAATTTTATAAAAGAAAAGTGTTATTATAATTGTTGATAGTTATTATACCTGTCTATAGTTATGGTATATAGTGTTGAGTTAGGTTTGACTTTTTATTAGTTCATGATTGATCATAAAATATACACTTATTTATTTAAAGTTTTAAAAAATAATGATTAATTTTAAATTTTAAATCTCATTTATCTGATATTTTATTAGCTAAAAACTTTGAAGCCTTATTGTTGCCTTCACTTCCCCCAATGTAAATGTGATAAATATTTCTGCCATCTAGTCATTTCATGCCTACTCCTTCTCTCCCTATCTCCTTAAACAATACTTTCATTATTATATTTGATAGATATATGCTACCTAGTAACCTGCTTATATTACACCTTAATCCACCCATTAACTCATTATATAAATTAAATTTTATAAAAATTGGCTGCTTATATCGAGCATGTAATAGGAAATCTAGTTCACAATACAAAACTAGATACCAGGTTCTGTCAAATTTACAAGCCTACCAGCTACGAAACGAGTCTAGCGAAGTGTGGAGTACATACTCAGGGGATTAAAAGGTCAATCCTCGGACCTGCAAATGCCAACAGCCTTATCAGGGAAAACCAATGTTTAGAGCTCCCACATTTTCAGATTTAAACATACTCGAATCTCTTAGTAGACGTGTATCTGTACTACCTCCATTTTGAGAGAGACTATGAACTCCATTCGTTGGTTCAATTTTTCCCTATAGACAGTCCGACGGGCTCTGAATACTCACATATTGTGAATACGAGTTCTGCCCTCAGTAATCATATCTATCAGGATCCTCCAGGATTCATGCCCTATATTTTTATGGGAGATACATACACTCCACGTAAGAACATGGAAACTACATTGAATACTCTTGGTCTTTGTCTATAATCAAGTAAAATGATAAGATAACGCCAAGGATCCAAATAACCTGTTTGTGTGGTTGTTTGTAGAAAATTCAAAATTGAGTCTGAGTAGGGTGCCATCGCCGGCATAGCCATTACAACAGCTGTATTGACTCTTGGAATTGTAGGAATAGGACTTTATGCTTTGAATCAAAAGAAAAAAGCTGATCATGCCATTGAAATGCACGGACCATTCGGTACAGTATAGTCTACATAAGATGATAATTGAGAAGTGTATTTAGGTTCCATTTGTAGAAGATTCGAGATATCATTCAAATGAATTCTGATCCTGCCCGTATGCGAACTATTACAGCATCATGGGAAGCGAATATTCGGGATGGTGGAGGTGCTCCTAAACTAAAAGGTGCCAGATGGTTTTCCTTCGCTGAAATAAAGAAGGTTACAAATAATTTCTCAGAGAATAATGCAATCGGGATAGGAGGATATGGGAAGGTATACAAACTAATTCATTTAACTAACAAAATAGATTAAGACATTTGGAAAATACTGCACTGCATAAGGAATGGGAAGGTCCATTCACCTTATACTAAGGCATTGTAAGGACTAATGCAAAATTGAAGTGCCTGAAGTGATTTTGATCAGTACTAACAGAGGACAGTTGAACTTCAAAGAATTCGTATTCTGGAAGTCCTTATCCTCTTCACTGGAACTTGCAGGTGTACAAAGCAATGCTAGATGGAGGTGAAATGGTGGCCATCAAAAGGGCTAAACAAGGGTCGATGCAGGGTGTATCCGAATTCAAAAATGAGGTCGAGCTTCTGTCTCGAGTTCACCATAAGAACCTAGTGGGACTTATTTGTTTTTGCTTTGAGCAAGAAGAACAAATGCTTGTTTCCGAGTACATTACAAATGGAACACTTGCGGAAAGTCTCTATGGTAAGAATATCCCAAGATTTCTGCTCTGGCACCATATATATTACTTCAAACTATTAATATTCCATTGGTTCTGACAAAGAATGAAAAACATGTAAAAATGGGTATTCGACTTGACTGGGAAAGAAGAGTTCGTATAACATTGGGGATTGAAATATTTGCACAAGCTTGCAGATCCATCCACCCATAATACACAGAGACATCAAATCGGCCAACATATTGTTGGACGTGAATTTGACTCCCAAAGTAGCAGATTTTGCTCTTTCCAAACTCATTTCTGATGGAGGAGTCGAGGCAGGAGGCAAAGGCTACGTCTCAACTCAAGTCAAAGGGACACTGGTAATCATTTTGTAATAATTTTATACTAGTGTTATTGGCATATCTATCTATGGTGGAAAATATTGAGAGTGTATGTGCAGGCTGATTCTCATGCCGAAGATGACAACTCCGCCCCCTCTACAATACTAGAAACTTGCATTTCTAATAATTCTGGTGGCGACTTACAGCCTTGCGGCCAAGGCTACAAAATTATGGTCCGACTGGAGAGCCAAGAGCTGCAAGATAAAGTAGAGCTCACCCGACAATGGCTAGGACAGGAAGGGGATGTGGAAAAGGCTTCCAGTTGCGAGAGGAAATGCTTCCATGCTTCCATTTTTGGGTTTCTCCTTTTCCTTTAATAGCTCCACTGATCATGCATGCAAATTATAGCTGGATGGAGCAGCCATAAGGCCTGCCAAAGGATCCTGCGTCCAAACTATAACTGGATAGTATCCAGTTATAGTGGGTGGACACCCCAATTATAAGAATATTTATAATTAATGAAACTTAGGATAAATTTAGCTAGCAAAAAATGTTAAGACAAATATTCAAACTAATGCTAGCATTAATCTACCTTCTAGTAATGTATAAGAAAATATATGCGTGTTAATCCAAGATATTTATGAATTAATGGGCATTGGGAATAGCTAAACTAACAGTAAGACTTCAAATCTATTCTCCAATGAAATGATGACATATAAGGTTTTTTTTATTATATAAAAAATAATGTATTTAGTTTTATAGTTCGAACAAAAGAGATGATGCAAAAATTTATAGTCAAAAAACATATTAATATGAAGTCAACGAATTATTTATTACTATTATTTATTACTATAGATAATTGAAATAGTACCCAATCATATATTATAATTATATACTTGTTATAATTATGAATTTAGAAGGTAATATTGTGGTTAAATTATCATTGTCAATTTGTAATATTTTATTTTTATTTTTATTTATGATTACAAATTAATTTGTAATATTTAGTTTTTATTTTTAATTATGATTAAAAAAATATTTACAGAAATTTTAATTTGAAGTTATTTATTTATTTATTTTTTATATGTTAGGTGTTTTGGTCCAAGTTGTAAGAAATTAGATGAATTCTTCGAAATCGAAAAATGCAATAAAAACTACATATTTTTGGTTACCACAAAATTTCATAACAATCATTATCATTTCATTTCTAGTTTGCATCAATCATGGGTACTCTTGAGCAAAAAAACAACAAATTGCTATTCTAGAAGCTGAATGCATTCTTGGGAGAAATATGATTGTCAACTTATGCAAAGATGGGTAGTCTAGGGACTCCAACTAAAGAATGTTAGTGAACTCAACTCAAAGGGAGTTAATGAAGAATGCACTATTAGACTAAGAGGACATGGGAATTGGGAAGCAAGATTTTGTCCCATCAAATGTAGGATTGGAAGAGGCTACCAATCCTCAGTGCTAATTTTCATGTTTGTTTCATAATTTGTAGTTGTAGGAAACATTGGGACATTTTCCCTAATAATATATGTAAGACATGTATTTTGCATGCAAAAGATGTTTATACTGCTCAAAATTTTAGACATGATGTATGATGTAATTGAGTTGTTTAGCATAATTACAAATTTATGTAATATAAATTTTCCGATTTCAATTGAAAAATAACAATAATTATTATTTAATTGTGAATCAAAGATCCATCTTAACTCCAGATCTATCAAGGAAAGAAATATCTTGAGGTGCAAAACTTGAGGAAATGTTTAAGGTTTGCAACTCAAAGATTTGATCATTCTGAGTGCTAGATAGATCTAGACTTAATGGATCTAGGCTAGATCATAAACAAAGCTTATGTTTACCTTAGTTTGTTGAGAACATAAACAATATTAATCAGAAGTATACTTAAAAGTTAAGATGAACAATTTGTAGATTATCAACATGTTGTATATGTATATGTCTAAGATTAATCTAATTATATTAAATTTATTTAGTTACTTTAGTTTGTTGAGAACATAGATAATATTAATCATAAGTATACTTAAAGAGTTAAGATGGATATAATTTGTAGATTATCAACATTATGTATCTGTATATGTCTAAGATTAATCTCATCATATAAATTTATTTAGTTACCCTAATTTGTTGAGAACATAGAGAGTATTGATTAGAAGTATACTTATAGAGTTAACATGTATCCATTGTGTGTGGGCTAAGAGGTTTGTTAAAGGGAGGAAATGTTAAACTACTTGTTATCCCACAACTGAGTAAATTTGTGTTAAGTGGAGGTTGAAATAGTAGAACATTCAAACATTTAACTCTAGATATTGCAGTAAATGTCATGCCCTTTCTCTCTTTCTTCCCAATATTAATAGTACCTTTCTCCAACATCAATACTTGTGACTTATGGACTATTAATCCCTAAGCAAGTTTCAAAAGAAGGTAGTTTTTTGTACCTCTTTCAATAGGTGTAATAGGAAGCTAGTTTTTATATTTCAATTACAGTGAATCATAAGTTTCATTGTATTATAATTGAAATCAATGTACCATAATATTTTTCATTATTGAAATCATTTCAACTACTTGATTGCTCTAAATGATTTTTTATTATATCATCACTAAAATTAATGTACCTTATTTTTTTGCATTAGGTTATCATTGAAATCAATACATCTACTTCATTGCTCTAAATGTGTTTTCACTATATAATCACTAACATCAATTTTCATTATATCATCACTAAAATCAATGCACTTTATTGTTTTGCATTAGGTCATCACAATAAATATCTCTAAAATAAATATATCATTTCATGTTTCTTTATATTATTGGTGAAATCAATGCAACTATTAGTTATATCATTCTTGAAATCATTGCAACAATGTGACTACTTTACATTGTTTTTCATTGTATACTCACTTAAATCAATACACATTATCATTTTGCATTATGTCATTGGTGAAATCAACACAACTATTAGTTATATAATTTTCGAAATATTTGCAACTATATGACTATTTTCATCATTTTTATTATATCATCACTTAAATCAATACACACTATCATTTTGCATTATATTATTGGTGAAATCAATGCAGCTATTAGTTACATAATTGTTGAAATCATTGCAACTATGTGACTACCTTACATCATTTTTTATTGTATCTTCACTAAAATAAATACATGTTATCATTTTGCATTATATCATTGATGAAAAACAATGAAGGAAAAAAAAGTAATAGAGGAATAACTGAGGAGAGGGGAAGGGAGAATCCATTACCTTTCTCATGGAGATTCGTTCAAGAAACTAAAACCCTAGCCTCCATGAGGATGAAACCCTAAGAGAGGAGACCCTAAGGAAGAAAAAGTAAGAGAGAATAAGAGAAGATAAAAAAGAGAGGAAATAAGAAAAGAATGGAAGAGTAGGGTTCTAGGATCTTTTATGAGAGAAAATAAGATATTTTAATTAAAATAACAAAAATATCCTCACACTTCGGAGGATTGAGACAAATGGTCTTTTTTATCACTCGATCTTTATTAAATTTATTTTTGAAAAGTTTCATTTGATTTTATTAAGTTACATAAGAAATATGATGCTAAACCTAATACTAAAGTTGGTGCTAAATCTAGTATGTCGAGTTTGGTGCTTTTTCATCAAACAACATTGAGTTTTCATAAAAACTATGACAATTTAACTATTACTAAAAAAAAGTAAATAGAAATATAAAAATGAAGTAAAAGAAGCTAATACCCTAATTTTATTATAGTGAATCGTAATAATTGTTGAAATATTTGATGTGTTCGTTTCACCATAGAAAATATCACTATTTTCGCCCAACCATAGGCATGCAACCACCCCCAAACACCTTAACCTTTGCTAGATAGAATGATTCTGGAAATCCACACTAGAACCAACAGATAAAACCTATCTGCAATAGTAGCATGATATGGAACCAAAAAGCACCATCCAACTACAACAACATTACCAGACAGGGGGAGCACACCTTCTCCAGGGGTAGCGCACAAGAGAGAGATTCTCCACAACCATAGAGCAAGAACAATACTCAACTACAGCAGTTGCAATTGCACTTCTTCCCAATAATACCACTAAGAATATCACCAAGATATACTAGAAGGTAGGGAGCATATCTTAGGTTAGATAGTGCTAGAGAGAGAGACCAAAAATCACCTCCAAAAATTCTCCTTCCATTCTTGCAGTTGCAGCTCCGGACTTGCGCTATACTTGAGAGAGTGAGTGAAGTGAGTGTACAAATGAGCTAGAGAAATTCCTATTTATAATGATTCTTGCCACCTATCTGGGTTGAATTGTATTTCTGGAAGATAATACATTTATATTATTTATTCTACTGAGCCGACTTGTCTTCTAGGATTTTTACACATCTATTTAGGGTTTCTCTTGCTTCCGAAAAATTCTATTCTAGCCAAAGGTTACACATGGAGGTTAATACCTCCTGTAACTACCATAATATCAACACTCCCTCCTAGCTAGGGAGATATTAACTGTAATAGTCTCAAACACATCCATCCATTTCACATGGTATGGGCAAGGCTCATATAGTCTTGTGAACCATTATACAGGTAGCATCATCATAGCCACACAAGATATCTCATGATCACACAGATCAAGTTACGAGCATCATCATCACTATCCATCTAGATGTCAATCACCTCCAACACTACTCGTTGGCACACCATCCTAAGAAACAACTTCAACACTACTAGTAGTCTCCACGGAAATCAGGTAGTAGTACATAGTTACTACAATGCCATCAAATAGATCACAATAGTGTCGATCCATAATAGTACACAACTTCTATGCAATGGTACAAAACCACTCCTAGTAGCACAAAGACACTATCTAGTGACACACAGTCACTATCAGTGGAACAAATCCACCACATTAGTACACAACTACTCTCTAGAGACCCACAATCTCCACCACAATAAACTAATAGCTACAAAATATATCACCATGCAGTACAAAAGTCTTTTGGCATCAAATCATATCATCTTCTGCATCATCTCTCAAGGACATACTCCATCTGAATAATTGGGCATGATGTTGAATACTTCATCTGTTAGACTTAGTGCACTCAACATAGTGTCTTGCATAAGTCGCTCACTCAACAGAGTGATATAGGGACCATTCTTCCTATCCTAGTCACTGTCTATGACACATGAAGAATGGTTGTTCCAACAGATGCTGAAAATCCACTCCATGGGCTACAAAGACCATTCTTCTAATCCAGACATACATCCTAGAAGAATGAATTTCCTCTTAGATGTTGAAATCCATGCCATGGGATATAGGTACCACTCTTCTAATATGGACACACGTCCTAGAAGAATGATTGTCCTGGACCATTTTCCCCCCTCTGACCACTACTGTGAACTCAGGGAAAATGTTTGTCCTATACCAATCTCCCCACTCTGGTCACTACTGTGAACTCATGGAGACATATCATTCTACTTTTCTGGGCAAAGCCCCAGGAGATTAGATGTCCTGGACCATTCTACCTATATGGGAAATTCCCCAGGAGAATAGTTGTCCATGGTACATCAACAATATGTCAACATGGATCATTCTCCATAGGGAGAATGTTAGTCCATCAACAATATGTTATGCTTGGACCATTCTCCACCTAGAGAATTTCTGTCCACCAACACACTAACTATCCATGATGCCATATATCAACACTCCCTCCCAACTGAGGAAATCATATCCTCCATCTTAACCAAGGAAGTTATATCCACAAGTCCCAGTTTGTCCCTCAAGTATGCCAACTTTATCTTGGACAGAGAATTTGTCAAAATATCAACTTTCTGCTCATCGATGGAGATCTACTGGAGAATCACTTCTCCCCTATGGACTTTATCATAGATTAAATAGTACTTATCTCAATGTGCTTTGACCTGTCATGGAAAATGGGGTTCTCTGAAATATTCACACAACTCTTATTATCACAATATATCACATTCGAATCCAACACCTGATCAAATAGTCTAGAAATCAACTTACAAAACCATACTCCTTCTGTACAAGCATTACAAGCTACAATATACTCTGCTTCAGCAGTGTTGAGTGCAACAGACTTTTGTTTCCTGCTATCCCATGATATCATAGCAGAGCCCAAACTGAAACATATACCAGAAGTACTATTTATATCATCTGCACTCCCTTCCCAATCTGAATCAGTAAACCCATGCAGTTGTACATCACTGTTTGAGTCATATCTCAAACCATATTTTTAGCATCCCATGAAGATATCTCAAAATGTTCTTTGTAGCTATCCAATGCTCATGTCTAGGTTCCACCTTGAACTAGATCAACGTGTTCAAAGAAAAGAAAATGTTTGACCAGGTATCAACCAAATAGATCAATGAGTTAATCAACTATCAATACAGGGACGAGTCTACTGGATCAGAATCACATTATGTCATCTTCTTCATATCTATCAGCATGGGAGTTTCCATGGATTTGTAATCAATCATCCCAAACTTATGAAGGATATTTACAACATACTTCTCTTTCCCCGGGAAGATTTCACCACACTTTTTCCATACTTCTAGTCCCAAATAATAATGCATGAGACCAAGATCCTTCATATCGAATTCAGAGGCTAACTCCCTCTTACACTAAATAATGAGAGGCTCTGCACCTTTCAGAAACAAATCATCAACATATGGTAGCAGGATCACATGTGCATCATTCACAACCTTGTAATAAGAATATGGATCAACATAGCTCTTGGAAAATCCAAGTCTCGTCAAGTAACTATCAATTCGTGCATACCAAGATCTTGGAACTTGATTGAGTCCATACAAGGCCTTATTCATACAGAGGTTTCTCTCGAGTGTACCTCAAAACCTTAAGGTTTCTCTATGTACACTTATTCCTCAATTAGTCCATTGAGCAAATGATCCGAAATCAGATCTAGAAGCCTGATAGGGCTTGAAAAATGCTCAAAACTGAAAGTGCTCAGAATCTGATAAAACCAATGCCATTGTGTCCGTCTCGTCTTCTTGATTCTGGCGGTATATTTACTTTGTCAAACGTGCTCTGTATGCAAAAGTTATCGCATTCTGATCGGAAGCCCAAACAGGTAAAAAGTCAAAGGTCAACTGGTCAAAAAGTCAACGATGATGTCAGCATGCTGACTGTACAGGAGATGATGTGGCACTCTCTAGCTGATGGTGATTGGGCAGGTTTGCTGACAAGGCAGACATGTGGCAGGCAACTGGACCAGTCAATAGCTGACAAGTGGCATTAATCCATCAAATGGGGAGATGCCACGTGGCCTAGTCATGGGTAGCCACGTGGCACCCAGTCATCAGTTGAAGTGGCATGTTTAAAAAAAAAATTGTTTTTGGGGTCCATGGGATTTGAACCCATGACCACCACCAAGCCCAACACCTTAAGAAATGGTCTTTTGCCAATACACCAAATTAATGTTATGTTATAAAAACCCATATTTTAAAGTATATAACATGGTATTATGGCGCATAAAGGAGGGGGATGGGGGCTAAGCCCCAGCCCGTGGTCGTTTGCTTTGTCATATGACCATTGCATATATATGCATGCGCGCGAGTTGGCACGTGGTGTATGTTGTATGTTGAGCCACGGTCATATCCATTTGCCATAGGACCAGGTGTTAACACAGTTTGGGGCCAGCGCTTAGCCCTTTGGGCTAGCACTTGGCCATATTAACAAGCATATGACCTTAACTTATGGGCGCGCGCACAACATAAGGGGGATAAATGTTATATTTTAGTTACAAAGTGGTTTTTATAACCAATTTTGGGTTTTTAGTTTTTAATTAGCCCTTTTTTAATGTATTTACTCCATTTTTGGGAGTTATTGGGTAGTTTTGAAGCCTAAATTTTGGGAGGAAGTTGGAGATGAGCAACCAACTTCCCAGCTATATAACCCAGGCTTGTTTGAGGCCATAGAGGGGCATTCAGAGAAGAATTATGCTGAGGAGAAGCCAATCCAAAGCCATTTTGAGGCAGAGAAGCTTTTGAGGAGGGGACGTTGTCGGACCATTTCTGGGAGCTCTGGATGTCCGTTTTGCGTGTCGTTTTATTTGCATGGTTCTAGAGATCTGGAAGAACATGACAAGATTAGTCTTGTAGCCATTTGGCATTGCAGCGATGTACTGTTGAGCATTTGAACAGAAATAAAGAAACCTCCCCCACAGAGAAAAAGGCCCGGAGACGTAGGCAAAGTTGTGTCGAACTCCGTTATTAATCTGCGTGTTATGGTTTGCTGTTCATTATTTCATTTCAGATCTGCATATGTGTATATGGCTGTTATAATTCCTCTTCTTTCCTCATTCTTTCACTAAGTTTTCTCAAATGGTTAATTAACGCATGCAAAATTAAAACTCAACCATAAGTCATTAAAAGATCCTACG
>ML786712.1:148387-161561 GCA_009831015.1 Picea engelmannii | reverse complement strand
AAGATTGTATACATCTTATATTTATATTATAATTTGAATACATTTAATTTTTTATTTAAGGACTTTATGAATAACTATCTTTTCAAATTAGTATATCTTTATTATTGTTATTGTTTAATAATAATTGGAAGATTTGTATTAATAAAAAATGATAGTAATAGCCTTCGGGGGCAGCTCAATTGGCAAGTTCCGTGATATGAAGTGTTATGTTTGATGAGGTTTCGAGTTCAAATCCCCCCGACTTACCTGTGCTTGCAGAAGGGGCATACATGTGGTAGTGTGTCACGTGAGTACGAGACTGCCTAGTTGTCGATTCCACCATATACACAAAATAAATAATAATAATAATAAGTACAATAATATATGTTCCTAATATTTCCAACAATAATTAGTGGCTTTGGATATTAAGCAAAAATTGTCATATTTCTTACAAGAGTAAATTCTAACAAATGGTTGGAAATACCACATGATTAAGTTGGGCTTGGCTTCTTGTCACCATTGGTTGTATTATTGAAGGATAGTTTTTCTTCTTTACTAATGTTTTCCAAGTTTCATTTGTCTTTGATAAGGTCCTTTATATTCCTGTCTTTCCCAATTTGTCTTGATTTGGGGGTTCTAATTGTTCTCTTATCTCATCTTCTTTATCCTAATATACCTAACTCACCTAATGGGTTCTACATCTTGAATTAGATTTGAGTGAATAAAAGGTTCCTTTCCAACCGAATCTTGTTGTGTCGGTTCTTTTGAGATGGAGGGTCTTCTTTTGAAGGAGTATCCCTATATTGCTCTAAATCCACGGGTGTGTCCCTAGTTTCCTCTATATCCACTTTTGGCTCTTCTATGGGAGGATCCAAGTTAGGTGGATCTCCCTTGGTAATCAATTGATGTTCTTCCTTGGCTCCAACCCACTAGGTTGGTTTTCGCTGATGTTTCTTAACTTTCCTTGGCCCGTTTGATAAATTTTATTCTAAATTCCATGTTTAAAAGAAACATATACAATAGAAAAAAACATGTTCATAGTCAAGATTTTGCATCCAGGAGTAGTTTTCTCCTTTCATAATTATTGTTGCTAGAAACCCTTTTGTTGAAGTCCATTTCCACACACACGTGAGCATATGTAGTGGTGCTCCATCTATTTGTTTAATAACTTCTATGATAATATCTTCCAAGTGATTTTTCAATGGTTCGAAGAGAGTAGGAACCCAAAAATGAAAAGGCATATTCAGAAGTCTAACTTACATAGGATCCGAGGAAAGGGAATCTCAAAATGGGTTGAAGGAAGGAGTCCAAAGTTTCATACATAATCTAGAGTTTCCTCAAAATGAGGGTACATTGTTTAAAACCAAATCCTTGTCTTCAGTAAGATCAAACTCAACAATGAATAATGCATTTACACATGGGTAAATAAAAGCCTCCTCTTTTAAAGCAGTTTCCAGGAGTCCAAAATCCATTTGTGCAAATCTATTAAACAAGGCTAGAGACCATTGAAATGACAAATAATATTATTGGTACAATAGTGTTGAAATACCCTTACTCCAACACTTAGGTATCTTGTTATCTTGTGATTTCCTTACTAAAAATATGATTAGTAGCTCACAAAACAAAAATACATTGTTGGAATATTAAACTCAAATAAAGATAGTGAAAACAAAACTGGACACCAAATCATGCACTGTTATAGCATCCTTTGACACCACATATGCTTATGACTTATTGTCTTCAACTACATCCCTTTCCCTACTTGCAGGATCATTTCCCCCCTTTTCCTCCTCAAAAATACTTTAAAATCCCCCATTTTGGTTGATGTACATAACTTCCCTTAAAGAATCTTGTGTATGTATGCTGGTTTCCAGTTAGAAACCCGTGTACATGTTAATTTGGCTCAAAAAAACAATAATTACGACTTTTCAGGCGAATTTGACTGGCTCCTCAGGTTCCTGACCTCCTATACCCCATCCATAACTACTCCAGCTATAAAAAATGAGTATAAATTAGAGCCTTGGGGTGGAGTAAAAACATAATAGATAAATGCATCATTATGCTAGCATTTTTAATTTAATTCCCTTTTCCCCTTGCATATGAGATTGTCTCTTCCATTTGGAAACCCTTCTTCTTAGAAGTTGTGTTCTCCCTATCTTGTCAGAAGAAATCCATAACCTTCTTTGGACCTATTTGAGCACAAAGTATTGGAGGTATCGTTGATCATCTATGGCCTTGGGTGGAGGAACTTGGAGTCACGTTTCTGGTCCGTGTTGCAACAGTTTTAGGTTGTAACCAACTTTTTCTATTGTTCATAATAAAAGATCTCTCATTCTCATCCAATTTCATATGTTGATTCAAGATTTTAGTATATTTTATATCTCCTAATTTGAATCTATTATGCAAATTGTAATGTTCATTATTTAGTTGATTATCAGATAACTACCTATTTGCAATTGCTCGACCCTCTGTGTGCAGGATATTTCAAAGGATTGTTGTATAAGAGCATTGGAGCGAAAGTCTTCACGTGGGATCGACATCAAATTTCAAAATCCATTTTTTTTTCTCTTCTATCTCCCTTGAAAGTTAATTATTTCAAAGTAGGTATTCTTAATTTACTACTTGATTTGAGTATGAGAGTGATCTTTTAGTGATCGCTCTATTGTGTCCCTTACCCATAGCCATAGGAAATTATTTTTTGTAACATAATTGGTGACTCCACTAGGGAATCTCCCTTTTTGGGTCATTAGGGGTGCTTATGGTTTTCATTTCTTTTGAATATTTTTTCGTGTCTTTGACCATTATTTAGAATTATCTTAATTTTTGTAATCCTTCCTAAGTCTTCCATGCCCTTTCCTCTCAAGTTTGAGGGGTCTTTAATGGGTGTAAAAATGTTTATTTGAGTACATATGCATACATACATGTCTTTCCTTGAACACAATCACATACATACGATAGATTTAAGTGTGATAGTCGCGTACATTTTCTAGGGTTGAGTTTTTCTCTTCTTCTTAGATCACTAGAAGTTGATTTGTGGTACTATAGGGTCTTCCTGGATCTTGTGAGTCATTTTTAGATTCGTTTTTTGGTTTCCATTATTTTTTGGCTTTCTTTTGATCTCTCTACTGCATTTTGTGTTTTGGGATTTAAACCTAATTTTTCTAAGTGTATATGCTCCTTCCTTTGAAAATAAACACATACATATGCTACCCTTATATAATAGTTAATTACACACATATATGATTAAAAACATGTCATTGTTGGGTCATATATGCGCCCTGTAGAAGGCCAAAGTGCATACATACTCTCTTTGTACAAGGAAAAGATGTGTACATACTCTCTATATAGAAGTAAAGGCATGTACATAGCTCATAATTTCTTCCTAAAGTGATCCCGGGCATGCACATAATCTTATATATGCAACCTCCAGTGGATACAGTTGCGTATACCTCCAAAAAAGTGACTTTTTAAATTATTTTTCAGCCTTTTGAAGTCCTGTTATGGCTTGTTTAGGGGCATTTTTTGAGGAGTTCGGTCCTGAAACTTTTTGTGGCCTATAGGAGGTTGGTAAGGCCTTAAATTTGAATGGAAAACATTTTTTTTTTATCCATATTTGTCTCCCTTTTATCCCTTTGATTGCATCACTATAAGACTAATTTTGTTCTCACGATCTTGGTTTCCTAGTCGCAATTGCGGTCATTTTCGAAACTTGTGTTTGTATTTGAGTTTGAGACTTTTCTTGCTAGTTAGGTTTGTTTCTTCCCGTTGCTTTGTTTTGCTTCATATTTGAAAAAGAAAAGGATATTAGCATATTTTTTTTTATTCTCATACTGAAATCATTTCAAAGGAAAAATAACAAATAACATCCTTGTGTTTTCTTCTTTTGATTTTCTCAAAAGGTTGCATTGTGCATTTTGCATTAGAAAGATAAAATATTGCATTTCAAGGTTTGAAATTTTGTTCATGCATTTTACTTTTTTGAAACTATTTTTCATTGAAGAATTAGTGTAAAAGTTTTCTTTTCCAATGTTCTTATAATTTTCATTTTTAAAGAGTCTCAAACAACATCAGTTTCACTTTCGTACCCTTTTAGTAAAGAAAAGTTGCTAAAAATGAAGACTAAATTTAAAATGTACTAGAATTTGTTTCTAGGGTTCACAATGAAGTTTAGGGTTAGGGACTTGGATTAGGATTGGAGAGGTAAATATCCAAGGATGATAAAAAAACATAGGAGTTTGATATAGGGAGAGTCAAATCTAATTTTTGTATAAGTATAGCCACAAGCCTCCTTTAACACAATAGTTAAACATGAGGTCACGTGAAGGAGAGTCAAGTAGATTAACACTCCAAATCTTGACTAAGCGTAGTGGAGAGATAATTTTTGGGGATTTATCTAGTTTCCATACCTCTGTGAGAGGTGGAAATTTTGAAGCTTCATGCTTTGTTACCCTTCCCATACGTTTGATCTCGACTGTCAACTGTACCCCCCAGATGTTGTCTTCGAGTTGGTATCCTTAATTTATTTTCCTAGGTATATCAAAGGTGACTATGGGGGGTTTCTCGCGATACCTAAGGCATATGTCGTATGATACTATTAGTACCCTTGTAGGGTTCCCTGTGAAGTGAGGGTTACTTTCATCGGATAGGGTTGGTAAGTGGAATTTGGGGTAACTACTTCTCACTTCTTCGTTCATCGGTCTTAGGAATTGATCAACCCATGCTGGTATCCGAAAGGTCCCTTTCCACATTTTCATTTCTTTGGACTTAGGAATTTATCCCCCTGGGATGAAGTTTTGAATAAGCTGTTTGTTTGTGATGTTTCTCTCAGGACTTTTTAGTGGATTTTTTCTTTGTATAGTTAGCCTTAGGTTGTTTCTATATCACCATTTTTGGATCATTGATTCAAGGTGGTCGACCAAACCATCCACTAGTTAGGAAGTACCTATAGTATTTCTCTTGAAAGCATGGATTCGCCTCTTAGAAGGTATGGGTTTTTATACCATTGGTTCGCCAGAATCATCGTGTGAGACTTTTTTGGACATGAATAATCCTCCAAGGGATGAACCTGTGCATAAGAACAATATGACCAAAGTTCTTGAGGGTACCAACCAAGGGACCCATTCTAAAGAGGGTTCTTGTTCTTTTTTGTTCTTTAGAAGTGTTGGTTCCCCCTTGATGGCCACTTTGAACATTGATGGGTTGAATGTTGGGATACTGGTTTGGTTGTGAACCATTTTGAATGTCCTGAATTCTCTTGATGATTCTAAAATAAGAACCTTATGTCATGGGCATTGTATGAATGTTGATCTTTTACCTTCTGCATCCACAAATTCCACTCCTTCTCCTTCTCCCTCTTCTGGTGAAATTCCTTCTACTAGTAAAAATAAGTATAAAAGGAATAGGAAGAGGAAGAGTAAGAAGAAGAAGTCACCAAGATATGCAAGTGATGTTGGGGACCAATCACCAACCTTTGCTAGTCATGCTAGGGGAAATAAATTGGCCTCTGCGAGTCATGTTGGGGGCATAAGTACAGTCACTGCAAGTCATGTTGGGGGAAAAAGTCCAATAACTACGAGTCATACTGACAATATTTCACCAAATTCTATGAGTCATGTTGGAGATATGCCAACGACCTATTCGAGTCATGTTGAAGATAAGAAACCAACCACTTCTAGTCATGTTGGAAGCACAAGTCCATTCACTTCTAGTCATATTGGCATCAAGTCTCCATCCTCTACTAGTCATGTTGGGGACATGTCACCAACCTCTTCCAGTCACGTTGGAGACTAGTCACCAACCTATGCAAGTCATGTTGGAAGCATGAGTCCAATCATTGCTAGTCATATTGGCATTGGATCACCAACCTCTGCAAGTCATGTTCGAGAATAGAAATCGACCTCTGCTAGTCATGTTAGGAGCGTGAAATCAATCTCTGCTAGTCATGTTAGAGTTATGTCAAAAACATTTGTGAGTCATGTTGAAGACAAACAACCAGCCATTGCAATTCATGGTGGGGGCACAAGTCTAGTAACTTCTAGTCATACTGGATAAATGTCACCAACCTACGCAAGTCATGTTGGATATCAACACCTAGCCACAACAATTCATGCTAGGGGTGTAGATATTGTTAAGAAACCTAGATTAATATGACGCAAGCCTAAGTTCCCTTATAATATTTGCAAGGGAGACCACCTTACTCATTTGTGCCTCACAAGAGAAGATCTGTTCAATATACCTCTTCTAGAATCTTCCAATCTTTTGCAACTAATGGTGACCGATTGTCTAGATAACACTTAGCTTATTTTGACCACAACTCATGCTGCAACTTGGAATTACTAAATATTCCATTCGACCCCAAATGTCTTGCAATAATTTTCAAAATTCCAAGAAAGATGAACCTGCCTCCATCATGTGTTCTCAAACCCTTGATTTAACCTGTCAATACTTAAACACATCAGCTTTTCTATTGAAACAACTTTTTGAATAGGGCACCTTCAATGCTCCACCTCAAACGGAGTATTCGAAACCTTTACCACAACCGAGCATTACATCCAAGTGAGCCTTTACCGCTCACCTCTAGGCACCTTTCAATGGAGTTTCACCAAGCCCTTAAACATGCTCCACGACATGCAATTCTATGGACACCATACCACGGGAAACCAATAATCATGGACCCGAAACCCACAATTGTAGACCCATGTACAAGGTTTTAATTCATGACTCATGCCCCCACCCTTCTTTAGTCTACCTAAATCTATGTCTAGAGTTTTCATAGGTGACTTAACAGAACCAGGGGTACGCATGCCTAACTAGGTCTTAGAACAATATGCCCAATTACATGTAACCAAAAAACAATACAACTCCATAAGAAAAATAGTTTCCATTTACATTTACCATCCCGATGTCAATCCTATCACCTAAATCAATTCCACCTTTTACTCTTCTTTTTATTAAAAAAAAAAAATCAGCTTTACTTTAATTCCAAAGTAAATCCTCCAACATTCACCTTTACTTTAATTCAAAAGTAAATCCTCCATATTTAATTCCTCCACCTTTAATAAAAAAAAGTTTTAACCATTCACCTCACGTCAAAGTTCAATGCGAATTTACTTCAATGCGATTTTACTAATGCGAATTTTACCATGTGAATTTACCATGTGAATTTTTTTCTTATCCATGGAGATTTAGGAAGTTGTGTATTCTCGCACATCCCGTCATAGTTGGACTATGGAAATTTGGGAGCCGACGCACCTCACGACATAGCTTGCCTTCGGAAATGTGAAAAATTACTTGTGGAGTCACCGCACCTCCCATAATGGTTGGCCTACAAAAATCTTCAATTTTGGCAATGTGTGACTGTGCACTAGTGGCAGCCATGACCTTCAAGAGGAGAGACTTGCGGAAATTATGGATCTCCAACCAGAAATGCTCTGATACCACTTGTTGGATTTTTTAAATCCATAGATTAATTCTGCAATATAAAATCAAAGAAAAAACATACACATATTCAAACACACAAGAGACAATAGTTTACGTGGTAAAACGCTCCTTCACCTCATGAGAGAAACATCCACGAGACAATGGCAACGACATTCTTATTCTTCAATAAATCAAAGATTACAACCAACAACCTGGAGAGGGCTTGAAGCCCCTTGCTCAATATTTGTCTCTCAGGCACACATATTTAAACAATTCTCCCACGGTTACAATGAAACTAATTCATTAATTATACATTCTAACTTAGGTTTCCTTATCTCAACCAAAAGATGAATAATAGGATGTGGATCCACATCCTGTGGGAATTTCTTGTCACCATTTCAACAATCTCCATGTTGACAACAATTTGCCTGATACCTTGTCCAATTTGATTCATCACCTTCAAGAGAAGAAAATCACGACCACAACTTCTGTTCAATACTGGTTCCAAAAACCATGTTTTCACAACTTGCTCGAATATGGACCACTCCAACTCCATTAGTAACATGTCTTACAAAGTGGTACCATGTCCAATTTAGGTAAGTTGAACTATGTGTCAAATGCACAAGGCTTTGACTACCACATAACACAAAAAACCTGCACTTTGTCCAAACTAACCCAATGGTCCCTTTATACTCATAAAAGACAGAACCTGAAGTACATCTTTTTTTTTGTCCAAATCCTTCTGCAAAATCTAAATTATCTCAGACAAAAACATCGAAACCATTGTAGGTGATACATGTGCCTCTAAGATACCCAAGCACCCAATTTCACTCCTTTACCTGGATTTGTCATGTGACCACTGACAACCCCAACTGCATGTGAAATGTCTGATACTTGAACATATCAAACCTTTGAATCACATACTTTATACTTCCAACTAACATACAATACATGAGACATAACCTTTTCTTCCATATTACAAGGATATATACCTAAAGGAAAACAAATGGAAAGCTAAAGGGATATTTTCCAGTTTCACATTATTCATGCCGAATTTCCTAAGTATCTTTTTCCTTATACTGCAACTGTGATAACCAAAGCTTACCATCTTTCCTGTCTCTATGTATTTTCATTTCCAAGATTTATTTTTGTTGCTCCTTGATCCTTCACCACGAACATCCTTTCCAACAGAGCCAACCTGATGATCTTAACCGTGATTTTACTTCAAAAAACATATCGTCAGCAATATAAACACCAACATAATGAATGTACCATAAACACAATGGTTAAATTCATTTCTTGTAAAACTTGGCTCACCATAAATGAATCACCCATCTTGTACCAATGCATGATGTGCATTTCAAGCCATACAATGACTACTTGAGCTTGCAAACAAATTTTCTGTTGCGATTCTAAACAAACCCTTCTGGTTGTTCGATATACATATCTCCTCATACAAATCTCCATAAAAACTTGTCTTAACATCTAGCTACAACAATTAGTACCAACGCTACATGAATAGAGAAAAGATTAACAACTGACAAGAATATTTCATGGAAATAAATGCCTTCCAAATACCTTTTCTGCTATCAGTCATGCTTTATTCCTTTCATCTTTTACTATGTCTGATTTGAGAATAAATCCATCAAATACTATCTCTGTTAATGACGAACTATATCCCTTTACATTGTCATTATAACCAACAAAGATATACATGTTTGATATGTATCCTACGTAGAATGTTGATGGGAGCATGAACATAACAATCAAGCAATTTCAAAAAACTGAGTAATCACAAGAGAAGACCTGTTCAATATACCTCTTCCAGAATCTTCCAACCTTTTGCAAATAATGGTGACCAATTGTCTAGATAACACTTACATGCTTTTGACCGCAAGTCATGCTGCAACTTGGCATTACTAAATATGCAATTCGACCCCAAATGTGCTACAATAATTTAAAAAATTCCAAGTAATATGAACCTGCCTCCATCATGTGTTCTCAAACCCTTGATTTAACATGTCAATACTTAAACACATCAACCTTTCTATTGACCCAAATTTTTTTACTAGCTCACCTTCAGTGCTCCACCTCGAACAAAGTATTCGAAACCTTGACCAGAACCGACCATTACTACCAAGTGAGGCTTTACCGCTCACCTCTAGGTGCCTTTCAATGGAGTTTCACTGAGCCCTTAAACATGCTCCATGAAATACAATTCTATGGACACCATACCATGGGAAACCAATAATCATGGACCCGAAAACCACAATTTTAGACCTATGTACAAGGTTTTAATTCATGACTCATGCCCCCACCCTTCTTTATTCTACATAAATCTATGTCTAGACTCTTCATAGGTGACTTAACAGAACCATTGGTACGCATGCCTAACTAGGTCTTACAACAATATTCCCAATTACATGTAACCAGAAAACAATACAACTCCATAAGAAAAATAATTTTCATTTACTTTTACCATCCCATTGTCAATCCTACCACCTAAATCAATTCCACATTTTACTCTTCCTTTTATTAAAAAAAAAATTCACCTTTACTTTAATTCCAAAGTAAATCCTCCAACATTCACCTTTACTTTAATTCCAAAGTAAATCCTCCACCTTTAATTCCTCGACTTTTAATAAAAGAAATGTTTTAACCATTCACCTCACGTCAAAGTTCAATGCGAATTTACTTCAATGAGATTTTACCAATGCGAATTTTACCGTGCGAATTTAAAAGTTCAATACGAATTTCCCATGCAAATTTTTTTCTTATCCATGGATTTTTTGGAAGTCGTGTATTCCCACACCTCCCGTCATGGTTGTCCTGCAGACATTTGGGAGCCGCCGCACCTCACGGCATAGCTTTCCTGCGGAAATGTGAAACATTACCTGTGGAGTCGCTGCACCTCCCGTAATGGCTGGCCTGCGAAAATATTGAATTTTTCCCACGCATGAGTGTGCAGTAGTGGCTGCCACAACCTTTGAGAGGAGAGACCTGCAGAAATTTGGAGATTGACGCACCCTCTCTTTTAATTCAAAAACTTGAAATTTACTGGTCTCACGGATCTCCAACCAGAAATGCTCTGATACCACTTGATGGATTTTTTAAAGCCACAGATTAATTCAGCAACAAAAAACCAAAGAAAAAACATACATAGATTCAATCACACATGAGACAATAGTTTACGTGGTAAAACCCTCCTTCACCTCATGAGGGAAACATCCACGGGACAATGGAAACAACATTCTTATTCTTCAATAAATCAGAGATTACAACCAGCAGCCTAGAGAAGCCTTGAATCCCCTTGCTCAATATTTGTCTCTTAGGCACACATATTTAAACAATTCTCCCACGGTTACAATGAAACTAATTCATTAATTATACATTCTAACTTAGGTTGCTTTATCTCAACCAAAAGTTGAATAATATGATCTAGATCCACATCCTCTGGGGATTTGTTGTCACGATTTAAACAATCTCCACCTTGACAACAATTTTCCTTATGCGTTCTAAAATTTGATTCATCACCTTCAAGAGAAGCAAATCATGACCACAACTTCTCTTTAATACTGGTTCCAAAAAATATGTCTGCACAACTTGCTCGAATATGGACCACTCCACCTCCATTAGTAACATGTCTTACAAAGTGATACCATGTCAAATGTAATTTGGACTATGTGTCAAATGAACAAGGATTTGACTACCACAGAGAACAAAAAACCTGCATTTTGTCCAAACTAACCCAATGGTCCCTTTATACTCATAAAAGACAAAACCTAAAGTAGATTTTTTTTTTGTACAAATCCTCCTGCAAAATCTGTATTATCTCAGACAAAAAACATTGAAACCACTGTAGGTGATACATGTGCCTCTAAGATACTGAAGCACCCAATTTCACTACTTTACCTGGATTTGTCATGTGACCACTTGATCAGGGGATCAAATTTTCTCAAAAATTCAAAGTGCTTGGAATTGCTTCAAATCGAACGAGAGCGTAGGCCTCGTCGTTGCGAACCCAACTCAACTTGTTTGGGTTCAAACGAACGTCGAGAGCGAGAGATATCGCGTTCTGTTCAAAATGGCAAACAGGCAAAAAAATGGATGCTGACTGTACAGTCTGTATGGACAATGACATGGAAGGTCATACGGATGACGTGGCAGGCCATACACTGATGTGGTAGACAGTTATTGGATAGTTGGCATGTGACGTGTTTGTTGGCAGCGAATGGGATGGTGACACGTGGCCCAATCAAAGGCTGCCACATGTCACCTGTTTGTTGGTTAAAACCTTTGCACTCAGCAAGAGTCGACCCCGTGACCTCCAGGGCAGGGTAAAGCTTTGGGAAAGGCCGCCCAACCGGCGTGCCCACACATGTTCCTTGTTATATATATGCAAAGCATTGTATTTAACATTGTTTAAATGTATGTTTGGGCGTGGACCAGGCCGGGGCTAAGCCCCGACCCGTGGTCATATGTTGTATTGTATGCGACCGGAGCCACGACGGTTAGACCCACTGTAACCATGTTATAACTGTTTAAATATATGCGCGGTTTGGTATGCCATGTGACAATGCATATATGTGTGTGGGTTAAATGTTATGGTTATCAAACAGTTGTTAAAACTTAAGCCCTGTTGTATAGCGCACGATCATATGACAGCCATGTGCCCATGGGCCTTGGTAGTTAGGGCCGGTGCGTAACGGTTTGACAGTTTGGACCAGCTGTGCGGTTGTGCCTGGTGCCAAGTTTTTACACTTTAAATTGCATGTGGGCTAGGTTGAGCCAGAGGAGGTGCGTTTCGTAGATGCAGAGACAACAGGCTTGAAGGGGAGACTTCCAGGAAGCCTATCTACTTCATTTTTTGGCCAAACGAGGTGCCGAAAAAGCCCAGTTAGGGGTTTTGGACGTTCTGAAGCCATTGGAGCAGTCTATTTGGCATTTTGAGCATTGTAAAGCACATTTTTGAGCACTTTGAGAAAATAATACAAATGATCCATTGGAAGCTGGACCAGGAGATGTAGCCCAAGAGAGGGGTGAACTCCTTTATCATTTGTTGTGTTATGTGTTTTCTGTTCATTGATTATGATGTTGTTTATATGCATCTTGAATGAGTAAATCCTTTTAAAGTTGTGTTGCAAATTTGATCCATTTGCATTTTAACACATAAATTTAACTTGCAAATATTTTCAAGAATACAAGTCTTCTTCATTTTTAGATCAAGTTGGTATCAGAGCACTGGTTTTTGAAGACTGATTATTTGCAAGTGTTTGTTTTCTGATGCTCACAAGGTTGAAACTCACAAGAGGAGAAGGTCAACTTATAGAGCCAAGTTCTCATCCTTCAAGGAGAAAACATATACCATCACTGCAAGTTTCAAGGAGGCATTCACCAAGTATGGCTCATGAAGGGAATCATGAACATGTTCCTGCAGAAGATGAAGATCTCAGAAAAGCTATCATGGAAATGAGAGATATGATGAAGATCTTGATAGAAAGGAATACAAAGTTGCAAGGTGAAGGCTCCAACCCTTCAAAGCATAAGGGTGATAAAACTCCAAATGGAAATGGAGGGAATGGTGCTTCTCCACCACCCTCTCCTCCGTCTTCTTCTTCTTCTTCTACCAATTTAAGACCTCTTCCGAATTCTCCAAAGGGACATGGTAAAACTCCTTCGCAAATTCCTTCATTAAAGCTTGATATTAAATTCGAATTGCCAATATACAATGGAGAAGTTAATGCTGAGAAATTAGATAATTGGATTTGTCAGATTG
>ML786712.1:117535-146744 GCA_009831015.1 Picea engelmannii | reverse complement strand
GCTCATCGCCATGTGGATCTCCAATTGTGTTAGTGCCAAAGAAAGATGGTACATGGCATATGTGTGTTGATTTCAGGGCTTTGAACAAAATTATAGTAAAGAATCGTTATCCTCTTCCTAGAATCGATGATTTGCTTGATCAAATTACTCTTCCACCTTTTACTCTTCTTTTTATTAAAAATTAAAAATAAAAATAAAAATCCACCTTTACTTTAATTCCAAAGTAAATCCTCCACCTTTAATAAAAAAAAGTTTTAACCATTCACCTCACATCAAAGTTTAATGCGAATTTACTTCAATGCGATTTTACCAATGTGAATTTTACCATGCAAATTTAAAAGTTCAATGTGAATTTACCATGCGCATTTTTTTCTTATCCGTGGAGTTTTAGGAAGCTGTGTATTCCCGCACCTCCCGTCATGGTTGGCTTGCAGACATTTGGGAGCCGCCGTACCTCATGGCATAGCTTGCCTGCAAAATGTGAAAAATTACCTGTGGAGTCGCCGCACCTCCCATAATGGCTGGCCCGTGGAAATATTTAATTTTTCCCATGCGTGAGTGTGCACTAGTGGCCATCACGACCTTCGAGAGGAAAGACCTGTGGAAATTTGGAGATTGAGGTGCCCTCTCTTTTAATCCGATTGAGATGCCTTGTTCAATTTGATTCATCACCTTCAAGAGAAGCAAATTACAACCACAACTTCTCTTCAATAGTGGATCCAAAAAACATGTTTGCACAACTTGCTCAAATATGGACCACTCCACCTCCATTAGTAACATGTCTTACAAAGTGATACCATGTCCAATTTAGATAAGATGAACTATGTGTCAAATGCACAAGGCTTTGACTACCACAGAAAACAAAAAACTTGCACTTTGTCCAAACTAACCTAATGGTCCCTTTATACTCATAAAAGACAGAACCTAAAGTAGATTTTTTTTTGGTCCAAATCCTCGTGCAAAATCTAAATTATCTCAAACAAAAAACATTGAAACCACTGTAGGTGATACATGTGCCTCTAATATACCGAAGCACACAATTTCACTGCTTGTATTTGTCATGTGACCACTGACAACACCAACTGCATGTGAAATGTCGGATACTTGAACATATCAAACCGTTCCATCACATACTTTATACTTCTAGCTAGCATACAATACATGAGACATAACCGTTTCTTCCATATTACAAGGATATACACCTGAAGAAAAACAAATGGAAAGCCAAAGGGATATTTTCCTGTTTCACATTATTCATGCCGAATTTCCTGAGTATCTTTTTCCTTATATTTCAACTGTGATAACCAAAGCTTACCATCTTTCCTGCCTCTATGTATTTCCATGCCCAAGATTTGTTTTCGTTGCTCCTTGATCCTTCACCATGAACATCCTTGCCAACAGAGCCAACCTGTTGATCTTAACCATGCTTTACATCAAAAAATATATCATCAACAATCTAAACACCAAGATAATGAATGTACCATAAACACAATGGTTAAATTCATTTATTGTAAAACTTGGCTCACCATGAAGGAATCACCCATCTTGTACTTGAATGCCTGATGGGCATTTCAGTCCATACAATAACTACTTGAGCTTGCAAACAAATTTCTTGTTGTGATCCTGAGCAAACCCTTCTGGTTGTTCGATATACATATCTCCTCATACGAATCTCCATAAAAACTTGTCTTAGCATCTAGCTACAACAATTAGTTCCAATGCTACATGAATAGAGAAAATATTAACAACTGACGAGAATATTTCATGGAAATCAATGCCTTCAAAATAGCTTTTTTGCTATGAGTCATGCTTTATTCCTTTCATCTTTTACTATGTCTGATTTGAGAAGAAATCCATCAAACACTATCTTTGTTAATGACGATCTATATCCCTTGACATTATCATTATAACCAACAAATATCTACCTATCTACCTGTTTGATCTGGATCCTACTTAGAATGCTAATGAGAGAATGAACATAACAATCAAGCAATTTCAAAAAACTGAGTAATCACAAGAGAAGACATGTTGAATATACCTCTCTCTGAATCTTCCAACCTTTTGCAACTAATGGTGACCAATTGTCCAGATAACACAAAACTGCTTTTGACCACAACTCAAGCTGCAACTTGGCATTACTAAGATGTCATTCGACCCCAAATGCCCTACAATAATTTCCAAAATTCCAAGGATTATTAACCTACCTCCATCACGTGTTCTCAAACCCTTGATTTAACCTGTCAATACTTAAACACATCACCCTTTCTATTGACCCAACCTTTTGACTAGGGCACCTTCAATGCTCCACCTTGAACAAAGTATTTGAAATCTTGACCACAACCAACCATTACTGCCAAGTGAGCCTTTACTGCTCACCTCTAGGTGTCTTTCAATGGAGTTTCACCGAGCCCTTAAACATGCTCCATGACATGCAATTCTATGGACACCATACCACAAGAAACCAATAATCATGGATCCGAAACCCACAACTGTAGACCTATGTACAAGGTTTTAATTCATGACTCATGCCCCCACCCTTCTTTAGTCTACCTAAATCTATGTCTAGACTTTTCATAGATGATTTAACAGAACCAGGGGTACACATGCCCAACTAGGTCTTCAACAATATGTCCAATTACATGTAACCAAAAAACAATACAACTCCATAAAAAAAATAGTTTCCATTTACATTTACCATCCGTTGTCAATCCTACCACCTAAATCAATTCCACCTTTTGCTCTTCTTTTTAGTAAAGAAGAGTGTGCACTAGTGGCTTCCGCGACCTTCGAGAGGAGAGACCTGTGGAAATTTGGAGATTGACGTGCCCTCTCTTTTAATTCAAAAACTTGATATTTACTAGTCTCACAGATCTCCAACCAGAAATGCTCTAATGCCACTTGTTATATTTTTTTAAGCCACAGATTAATTCCGCAACAAAAAACCAAAGAAAAAACATACACAGATTCAATCATAGAGGAGACAATAGTTTACGTGGTAAAACCCTCTTTCACCTCATGAGGGAAACATCCACGGGACAATGTTCGTCACTCGAATTCAATCTGTAAAGTTGGGATATCAAAGAGAATAGAAAGACAATCCGATAGGAGGAGGAAATGAAAACCTAAGAGGGATTGAAAATTCGACGTTGAGAAAATTCTATGACTGGCTCAAAAAAAAATGAGAGATATTGTTCTCTTTGGAGGTACAATATAAATTCTTTCAATGGAGAGATTCTTCCAGTGTCCGTGTGATGATACATGTAGATGCAATTGAGAAAAGTGCACTAACACCGATCGACCACCCAATTTCACTTTACCAACCATTAATGCATTAAGTATAGGAGGCTAAACCCAACTAATTCCCTCGAGAACATTTTGGCGTGTTTAAACGTGGAAGCTTATCCAGAAACATTTTATTTATTATGATAGAAACATTTTATTTATTATGATTCAAAAGTGACAGTGACAAACAAAAAACATAGGTGACGTAGAGTGGTTGATATGGCTCCTATTGGCTTATATCAACCACATTATCAAAGTAGTTGTGCTAGTAAATAATGGTATCATAATGTTCAACCAATTGGTAGACGAAAAGGTATCATAATGTTTCCGTCATTTCTCACCAAATCGGTAGTCGAAAGGTGATTTTCAGATTGGGCCACAGATTCATAAATACATTCAGATTCATAAATACAGCGACAAGATGCCATTTAAATTTAACGAGTTATATATATATATATATATATATATATATATATATATATATATATATAATGTAAACAGTGTTTAATAATCTACCTAAACGTACTTAGAGTTTACCAATTTTCCATATCTTTTTCATAAATCGTTGGTTGCCATTATCTCCTTTTAAAACCTCTTCAAAAGTCTGCGTTAATGAAGAGGGAATTGAAAAAATCGTTAATTTCAAGTGACTTTCTACTTTTAGAATTAAGCTGGAGGTGACACAGATTTGACAATTCAAATTAAAAATGAAAATAGTGTTTTTAATTAATATAGAAGAAATAAAGTAAAATAAATTAGGTATGTAGATAGATGATTTTAAGGATGGAAATTTATTTTTAAATGAAAAAACTTTGGGGAATTTACTAATCCTTCATATGTCAACTATAAAATGTTTGAAGGTATTTTTATAAAAATATTCAAATTTCTAAGGATTTTATATAATTTGTATAAAATTTTGGCTATTTTTAAGATAAAATAATTTGATCCTATAGAATTTGGGCTAATCATTTTTAGAATAGCTAATCTTTTTTGGAAAAAATCATAAAAAATTAGTAACAAAATTTAGTCCCTAAAATCATCCATATTTAATTGATATGAAAGAAGCAATACATTCACATCTTTATGCATAATATTCAGAAAGAAAAACAAAAAATATGACAATTATCTCATAACTAAGAAGATCGTGTTTAACAAATATATCAAATTTATAAAATATTTTTAATTATGTTAAAGATAATAATAATTGTTCAAAATTATTATAAATTAATGAACATTTTTATTATATTTTTGTTTTATATATCTATCAAACACCTAAAATAAATCATCTTCCAAAGTAATGTAAAGTGTTTTTTTAATCTTTCTAGAATAGAATGTGGATTTATAGACATTCAATCCAGTATTTTGTTTTATGATATGTCCTTTATCATTTCTCTATCTCATTAGAAATGCCACATATATCTATTTTACCTATCATAATAGGTCTCTCTAAAGTATTAGAACATATATAGATATTAATTTATCATTTAATAATTTTTATAGATATTAATTTATTATTTTATAATATTTTATTAAATATGATGAATATTTAAATATATTAAAACTACTTTCTAATATGTAATCATGTCATAGTCAAATTCTTTGAATTATCAAAATAATTTGTAATTTAAAAACTAATTTAAAATGAAGTTATATTTACAAATATTAATTTAACATTTTACAATTTTTATTAAATATGAAGAAAATGTAAATATATTAAAACTACTCTTTGATATATATACATCTAATCATGTCATAGTTGTCAAATTGTATACATGTAATTATGTCATAGTCAAATTCTTTGAATTATCAAAATAACAAGTAATCTAAAAACTTAAAAAAAATTAAAAATAAAATTATATTTATAGATATTAATTTAACATTTTATAATTTTTTATTAAATATGAAGAATATGTAAATATTAAAACTATTTTTTGATATATATACATGTAATCATGTCATACTCAAATTCTTTGAATTACCAAAATAACTTGTAATCTAAAAACTAATTCAAAATGAAGTTTTAAAATATGCATACATATAATCAAAGTTGCTTGAATAAACAGAATAATATGCATACATGCTTTCATCTTTATTGTTTATTTACTATTTACTTATAAATGGTGTTGTCAAAAAACATACAGAATAATATGCATACATACTTTCATCTTTATTGTTTATTTACTATTTACTTATAAATGGTGTTGTCAAAAAACATTCTACATCTTTATTGTTTATTTACTTATAAATGGTGTTGTCAAAAAACATTCTAGATTTTAGGTTTAAAGTTTTTTACTGAAATTTGGTAACATAAACATAAATAAACAAATAACAATTTTTTATTATTTAATTTACATTTCTAAATATATAAATAATAGATTCATCCTAATACTAACTTAGCCACTCAATCATTGAATCCAAAATTATTATTAATTCAACCATCCAATATAAAAAGCATTTAATACTCACCCATCCCCATACAAATTAATACTCACTATGTAGCTAGATGCTTAACTGATGCGTATTGCTCACCTTGTCTTTAACGCCGGTAGGTCTCCATTCTCTTGATGGAGATAGAGATTGAACAAATTCAATACAATTCAGCCTTAGGTCAGCCTTCGTATATTAGAGTGTGCATCATTGATTCCAAAATTATTATTAATTCAACCATCCCAATACATAGCATTTAATACTGACACATGTCAATACACAGCATTTAATACTTACTAACTAGATGCTCAACTGATCTCACTTTCTCTTTTAACGCCGGTACGTTCCACTCTGTTGATGGAGATAGAGATAGAGATTTCCCATCTTCCTTATCACGAGCTTTGTATGCTAATCCTTAATTGGATGGTGACTTCTATAGCCAATCTTCATAAATACCTACGATTTACTGAAATATGGGACTCATTGGGAATGTCTCCAGGCCTCCCATTTCAAGTTTCCAGGCCTCCAATTGACTCCATGTCAACTATTTAAGCTCTCTAGACCCCATGCATTTTCTTACTAGATTAAGAGCATAGCAGAGCTGTTATAGAACAAAAGAAAGAGAATGGCTCTTCAGGTTGTCAGTGATCAGAAAGCCGGGGCAGAAATCTACCATGGAAGCGAAATCTGCAGGCAGAAATGCATGGAGTTGCTCGAACAGGTAGGTCTTCCGAAGGGCCTGATACTMCTTGATGAGCTTGAAGAATGTGGGTACGTGAGGGAAACGGGCTTYGTGTGGATGAAGCGGAATAAGAAGATGGAGCACGAGTTCAAGACAATTGGGAGATTGGTACAATATGGTGCAGAGATCAGTGGCTATGTTGAGCAACGCAAGATGAAGAAGGTGAGTGGAGTGAAGAGCAAGGAGCTGCTCGTCTGGATCACCATCTCCGAGATCTCCATTGATGACCCATCCAGTGGCAAGATTTGCTTCAAGAGCGCTATCGCTGGGATTAGGAAATCCTTCCCTGTCGGTGCCTTTGAAATTGAGGAGAATGATAACAAGTAAAGCGCACTGTTTTTAAATACTTTGGTTGCATAGTCTACTAAATACTTTGGTTGCATAGGGCGTACTGACTATACGTTTAATTTAAGAGAATTGCAGAGAGTAAATGTTTAATAATTTGGACAATTACTCATGATAAATTCCTGCCAATGTTATTATATTTGTTTTTAAATTGGCAAATAAAGTTTGGTTTAAATCTCTAAGATACGTATTTATTTATATGTATAAATATCCATGTTATAATGTAGAGAGTGATTTGATTCAAAGATAATTTGTATATATATATACCCTTGTTTTTGTTAGTAATGTAAACTGTGCATTGGTTCATTAACTGTGGCCCTAAAAGAAGATGAAACCAGATGTAGTTTATTCAAGCCTTTACAATTTATGGATGGGTAATTGATACCAGAGGGAAACATTCATTTGGTAGATATAAATAGTATGAATAGTTGGCTTTTCAAAATTATTAACAAAAATTGATCATCATTTTGTGAGTATTTTTTTGAAATGAGAAATGGAATTACTTTATAGTTATTTTCATTCTTAAATAAATGGTGGCGATGGGAATTATTATAAACAGTTTGTATTTTAATATTAGGATTTTTTTATTAATTGGTTTATTGGACCTTGGGCATGTAAGAGATTACTTGCAATTTTTTAGAAATTTGTTTTTGTTCTTGAAAAGCATTAAGATAAGATTTTCAAGATCATCATAATTTTGTTGAGTTAAAAGGTTAGGAAGGTTGGTAGTGTGATAAATATTTTGAAATTGAAATCTAATCTAGGTATAGGGTGGACAATCTAAGAGACTCGTTCATCACATGGGCTTTTAGAAATAGACCAATGTCACTTGCAGCTCATGAGAATTTGTTCTTATTTTAGCAATGCTTATTTTTTTTTTTACACTTGTCAAAACAAAGATATATTTTTTATCTTCTAGATTAGGGTTAATTACCTCCTTATAATACTCAGTCAATGTGTCATCTTTTGGTATGCCTCAAGCTAGTATAAGCTTTAACTTCTCATTCAACATTTTCTCCATCCAATTTCTCATGTAACTTCTGATCCAACCTTTTATGGTTGTCTCAATTCGCTGAAATTGAGCTTCTAGGTTGTCCAACCTGCCAAAAGTAGAATGGGTGTTCATATTTTTTAGAGAGTTGGTATGAAGTGGTTTATAGGGCTCCACATTGAGTGATATCACTAAAAAAGGTAGGTCTTGAGGACAAGGGAGTGTTAGGTACTATATCTTTATGATATATGTGTGGGTTCCAACAATAGCAATTGACCCAATATCTTAGATTTATAACTAAAGAGGATCAATTGTTCCCTTATCCATACTACTCAACTACCCATGTATTAGAGAGCGATCTCATTGAGTGTTGTTCTTAGAGTATTATAGAAACAAGATGGTGGATTAGTTTATCTAAATTTGGTTTCAAGTATAATAATGAGACTTCTTATATACGAAAGGGTACATGTAAGTGAGATTCCATATACAAGTATTGTTTGATGCACTACTATTGAAGAGGAAACAACATGTGTTACAAGGATTTCTAACAATGTGATTTCATTTGTATTTATTTCATATATTCATCCCCAACAATAGTTTTTTCTATTGTAAATGATAGATCACTTTGTTATTTAAAAATTCTAGACCACTTCACTAAAAAAAATTCAAAAATTTAGGAGCTTGTTGACCCAAGAAAAAACTCTTAAAATTATTGGAAAATAACTTACTTTTCAAGGTAAGGTTTGAGGGTGAAAATGTAAAATTGTTAAATTCCATGGTTTATATGGATCTATTGGCACTAGTTTGACTGAAATTTGTGCACTCTATAAAAAAAAACCAATTTACACCGTCGTTGGAAAAAAAAAAACCCTAAAAATGGATGATTTTAAATCAATGATAATTACATTTCACAGACTCCATTTTGAATTTTTTTTTAATTAGGTATTTTTTTTCAAGAGGAATTCATATATGTGGTTTGTTTCTTCAAATTATACATATAAATTAAAAAAAAAATGATCTAAAGTCTCCCATCATTTTTTCCTATTAAAAAATCTAAAAAAAGAGAAAAATATATATTCTTTTTTGACCAAATAAAGAGATATAAAACCACTTGCATTGTACTTAATCCTACAAATCACATAGAATGTAATAGAATACCAGTGTAAATCTAAACAAAACAATAGAAAATAAATAAACCCTAAGAAATATATCTTGTATTAATTGCATTAAAAAATAGAGAGTGATGGGCACTTTTCTCTTCAAGGGAAAACCTCTTGCCAAAATATTACATAATCTTATAATCAACATATAATTGTTAGAAGAGAATTTTAAGTACCTATAGGCCCACTTATGATAAGGGCCTAGGTGTTATTAATACAGATGAACCTTTTTACAATGAGTTACTATTAACTAACTATTTAGTGGGCCTGATTCAAGGTGACCTCATACATCAATAAATTATCCTAAGTAAGGAGTTTAGTGTATGACCCTAATAATAAGTTTTTGTTATATGTACCTGTAGTGCTAATCTCTCTAAGATGGAAGAGATTATATTGCTCTCTAATCAAAGAATCTCAGAAAACTTCAAAATAATGCATTTGAAGTAGCCCCTTGATTAATAAGTAATGCATTTTAAGTATCCCCTTGACTAATAAGTGCTTCTATGGTGGAGTGAAAAGTAATAGAAAAATAAAATAGGCATTAACATTCCTAGAAACACGAGTATATATAAGTTGGTCATCTATCTTTGTTATTTTACATTCAACAAGAAAAAGTCTAAGTGTTTTAAACTTAAATTGAAAATATTCAGTGGAAGAGAAATCATTGAGATTCAAATTAATCAATTGGTTTTCAAGTTTGTGGGATCAAGTTTGGTTATGTTTACCAAACACGATTTTCATCTTTTTCCAAGTTACATCTATTTTTTCAATTCCTTGAAGTTGGAATTGTAGATCATTATAGATGGACATTTCAATTAATCCACATGTTTTATCATTTTTATTATCCTATTTGGATATATTTAATGGTTGGAAAAGGTCAATTTTGTGTTACTAAGGTAATTGGGTAAATTCCCCTACTTCGTAGTAAATCCACCATACAAGATTTTCATGAAAAATAGTTTGGAGATAAATTAGACTAGCCATATTAAAAATGCAGGTAAGATGGCTTCAAAATTACAAACTAACTGTCCAAATGGAAATAGCTCAAGAAATAGGTAGCTTAAAAAAACAACACTGCAAATGGACTTTAGATATCAAAGTTATTCCCTTTTGAAGAAAGGCATGAAAAGTAACAAAGGTGCCATGTGGTAGGTGTAGGTTGGCTCACATGGTGATGGTTGCACAATGAGGTTGTTGAGTATTTATGAGTAAAAAATTTCCCCTCTTTGTATAACTTTTAATCTTACAATAAAATAAGTGAGCCACTTTTTAAAAATAAGTGAGAAACACTTTTACAATGAATTTATTAGATAACTTAAAGTTGCAAACAAAAAATAACTAAAAACACACAATAAGATCAATGTGTGGCTAGAAAGCCATGAAAAGAGAGACAAAATCCAAGTTGTATTTAGGATATATCATTCATCTCGACCATATTCTTACACTTAGGGCCATTACGAAAGAATATCAATATAATCAAACCAATCTCTAGTGTTGTTTTGTTGACTTTATAAAATATTTTGACATGGTGCCTATGACTAACCTTTGGAATAGATTAGAAGAACTACAAGTTCCTTTTGAGTTGAGAGATGTTGAAATAAGGTTGTATGAGAAATATATTTCCAAGTTTAGGAACACTAAGGCCTGGTCGAAATAAATTAATTGTAATATATCAGGTCAACGAAGGTTTTCCCCTTCCCCCTATCAGTTTTGGCATATGCATTGATAAGTTAGAGGTTTGTTTGGAAGAAGGAAATTGTGTTGGCTTGACTCTAGTTGGTATAGCCATCTTCCTTCTTCTTTACACTGATGATATTTTTCTTACGTTGAGGATTCCCTATGATCTCAACAAGAAACTAAAAATTCTCAAAGATTTCTGCTCTAGTATGGGTATGAATATTAACACTAACAAAAAAAAGGTTATAATAATTAAATCCAAAAAGATCACTTAATCTCAAAATTGCTTCATCACAAGCTCAACTAGAAATGTAGTATTGATAAAAGGATAAATGGAGGGTGGAAGCATTATTATGGGCTTGAAAATAGTAATAAATCAATGGACCTTTTGCTATGGGATAGTAAGAATCTTTTATTTGAGATTCTCATCACTCCTGCTATCTTATATGATTGTGAAGTTTGGGGCTGCAACATCTCTAAAGAATCATGGAGAAATATAGAACAAATCCAAAAGTCTTTTATAACTTATAATCTCAAATATAATCTCAAAATTAAAGGAAATACACCATATCCTATCCTCCTCGTAGAAGAGAGTATTTCTCCCATTGAGAGCATGGATATGAATAGGTAGCTATTGTACTAGAACAAGATAAATAAAATGGAAGACAAGAGGCTTCCTAATATCGCTTCAAACTCCAATCAAAACGACATGCAGCTCAAGCGAGGTTGGCATAAAGATGCCAAGTCTTGGTTAAATCATTGGGGAATAAAGGAAGAGGTCACTCTATAGAATAACAATAATATTAAAAATTATTATTACATCTAAATTTAAGGACAAATTAGAGGATAAAATAAAATTAAGATACTATAATGAGGTGATCAACCCTAATATATAAGATCAACAATATCTCTCTATTTTGACTAACACAAAGAAAAAAATTAGCATTGCTAAAATAAGAACAAACTCTCAGGAGATCCGTAGTGAAATAGGGTATTAGATAATTCCTAAAACATCATGAGTTGAACATTAAATCACAATTTCAAAATATTTGTTACAATACCAACCTTCATAATCTTTTAACTCATCAAAACTATGCTTTAGGAATGCTTGTCTTATAGATTTTTGATCACATAAATAAAATTCTAACGCAAACCAAGTAATTCCTTATTTATTAAGGTTAGATTGATTAAATTTGGTTTGAATGGATGTTAACCATCATTTTCATCATCATCAATAACACAATAAAATTCAAAAAGAAATATTTGAACTTAAAACCTCTATTTTAATAAAATATTTTTCAACCAAGTGAATTATTACAAATGATATATAACAAATGTTAGAAATGAGTAAGTTTTTTTTTTTTAATAATCTGATCATTTTCTCCTCAAAGTGCATGGTTACCCAGAAACCCTTGTTTTTGCTTGAAAAAATATTTAAATACCAATGCACACACACACACAAAAGAAAAGTTTCTTGAAAAACATATAAACTTGAAAACCTCTAGGTTATATCTTTGTTAGTATATTGGGAAAATGAAAATTTCTCCCCATACTTCTGATCTACCAAAATCACAGAAGGTGTAAGGAAAAAAGCATACATAGGCCATAAATTTTCCTCTCTATGTATGGTTTGGGATGATTGCACAAGGCATGGGGAAAAGAGCATATGCATATTGGAAGAAAGAAAATTGAAAAGATAATGAGAAAAAACAAAATGAAGTATTTAAAAAGTATGAAAAATATTTTAACAAACCAAAAAATGAAAGTGTATACCTCTAGATATGATATACATGGTCGTATCTTGGAAAAATGAAAAAATGTTTTCGAGTGAAATAAAATGGGTTTCCAATTGAAAATAGACTGGATAAAGCACAATACATTAGACCAAGTTGAACATAATTAACTCCCAAGTGTCTAAATGTCCTAACATGACCTTGTGATTTCACAACAAAATGTAACATTGTAGTATGTTTTATATGTATTGGACATACAAATAATAATAAATTTAAAACTTGTGAGAATCATCTAAAATTCTAATAGATGTGATCTAAAATCTAAAATTCTAATAGATGTGATATAAAATTTTAATGGAATTAACAAACTACCATGTAGATTTATTCCCATTGTAAAAAATCGTTCAATAATTTGTTATAATGATATTATATAAAAGGAAAAAGACCATCAAAATTAAATCAAGTATGTGATTTTTTAATATTGTGAGGTTTTAACCCCAGATGGGATGACATCTATCCACCATTGGAAACCTAACACTCATGTGGACAGGGGAGTTAATACCCCTCATCGCCAGTCTCTCATCCAACCTACTCAACATGTGATGCAGACCCCTTATCCCTCTTAAGGGTTGCGTGACCTCCCGGTCAGGATCTTCTGATTCCAGAGCCGAAATGGATCTTTTGGTTCCAAATTGGAATCCCTCGAATGAACACACAGGTCCCCCAAAAATGCTCAGTTGGCTTTTTTAAATGCCAAGCGTGAGCTCCCACATCACACAACCAAGAGTCGTGACCTTGCGCTAAGCCGAAAAGGCGCTTATCGTGGACCGGAACTTCAAAAGTCAAGCGTCATGTCCCTTTATCCTTTGAATCCCTAGTCGCCGAAATGCTGAAATATTGTGGACTAGGACTTCACAAGTCAAGCGTCCTATCCCTTCATCCTTCGAACTCCTGGTTTTCAAAATGTCATGGATCGGGACCTCACAAGTCAATCATCCCGTCCCTTCATCCTTTGAACTCTCGATTGCCGAAATGACAAAATGTCCCAGCACCTATTCCTTTGGGTTTTCACGTTTCGCAAAATCAGAATGCAATCGATATCTCTGCTCCTTGGAATCCCCGGTTGTTGAAATGATGAAATGTCCCAGCGCCTATTCTTTCGGGTTTTCACGTTTCGCGAAATCTGGGTCAAAGGGATATCTCTACTCCTTGGAATCCTCGGTTGCCGAAATGCCAAAATGTCGAAACGCCAAAATGCCTTGGTGTTCGATCAACGACTCACAATAATCCCTAGGATCTATGGTCCACGTCCGACCTCGTTATTTCACTATTTCGTGGTTCAGGATTTTGAGAGACAAGGATCTCTGTCCTTCCAACTCGCGGTACCCGAAATCACGAAATGGACCAACGGTCTAGATCTATCTGACATCGATGGTCACTATTCCTCCTGAGCTTTGGACGTCAAAAATCCATTGCCGCTAACCTCCTCGCAACTCCACCTTATCCAACGGCTTGCGGGGTTTCGGCGTTTCTCCTTAAGGACTCTCCACCGTCCGTTCAGATCTTTGAGATCTCCCCTCCCGGATCTACGCACTTTTAAAGCCTGCAGTTCTCCCTCAAATCGGATGGTCTGCGAGATCTTCCACCGCGATCCAATGCTTGACGACATTCTTCCTCCTGAGTTTTTACTCGCTTCAGACTTAGAATATTTTCTAAGTATTCGAAGACTCGGTCTTCGCTTCTTCCAGGGAATGATTTCCTGGATCTCGATAACACTTTCCGAAGCTTTGTACCTCCTGAGCTTTGTCTGGTTCAGACTTCGATTTCCCGCGCACTCCTTGAGTCTGAGGGATTTCGATAACTCAGATCCAGGGTATTTCTCGCAGAGAAATTCCTCCTGATCTCCTTACATTCCTCTCTGGCTCGATGAACACCTTACAGAGCTTCCAATGAAGAGAAACAATTGAAACTGGAAAAAACTCACAGTTCCATCCACTTGTTTATATAAACATAAATGACAGGAAAATGCACACAATCCACACACCATACATTTGGATCAATTTTACATTCTATTATATTCACAAGTGCCCAATGGCTACAGAATAAATTCAAAATTACAGTAACTCAAAAACTGAGATCTCCTGCTTAACTCGCAATTCTCTCTTACAACTAATTTCTCTCTGTATTGCAACTCCTCTCCAACTGGGTGTACAAACTTCTACACAACTCAAAAATGTTTGTAGGGTTTCCCCTGTCTACTTGCCTACTCTAAAATTCATCCTACGTTATCTTAGTTCAGTCGCATTCTAGTGCCGAAGTGGAAACTCCTGCTCTGTTTACAATTTCAAAACTTGCCTCAAAGGGTAAAATTCGGCACCGATTCAAGCGTGCCTCCAAAGGTGAATTTTGGCATTGAGTGGAGGCAGATTTCGAAATTGGTTGTAACTGCCCATGTTGAAGTTCTATAAGAACTCTCATGTGTTGAGTGGTCCCGCCTCTGTGCGCTTGCCAACAATGCTCCTACATCATACTCCCCTTGACAAAAATTCATGGACTCCTATCCATGAGCTCCTCTACTGACTTTACCTGCTTCTGGATAGGAGCTTCATTTTCCCAATTGGCATCTTCTATTGGGCATCCCTTCCATTTGACCAGATACTCAAAATTAGTCTTCCTCCCGGTCCTCTTGCCAATCCTCTGATCAACAATTTTCTCCATCTGCGGCTTTTCTGCCACAGGCATCTGTTTCTCCCACTGAATCTTTCCTTGATCTTCTGACCCTTCTGTGTCATCTTTCCTGTATGGATACATGTATAAAACATTGAATATGGGTGAAATGCTCACACCATCTGGTAGCTCAATCTCATAGGCGTTTGCATCAAAATTCCTCAAGATCTTACAGGGTCCTATCTTTTTCATCTTCAACTTGTTATATGTTCCCCTAGGGAATATTTCCTTCCTGAGATGTGCTAAAACCTAATCTCCCACTTCAAATTGAAGTTCCCTGCGATGCTGATCAACTCTGTGCTTGTATTTCTGGTTAGAACTCTATAATTGTTCTTTGATCTGACTATGGAGTTTATGCATTTCAGTAGCAAAATCCTCTGCTCCAACGCTCCTGATCTCTCCCTGTTCCAAGTCCCTTAACTCAGACACTCCCCTGGGTTGAATTCCATAGAGTATTTGGAATGGGCTCCTTCCAGTGCCTCTATTTGGTGATTCATTGTATGCAAATTCTGCTTGTGGCAGAATCTGATCCCACTGGTTATGGTGTTTAGTAACCAGACTTCTCAATAAGTTTTATAAACTTCTATTTACCACCTCAGTCTACCCATCTGTCTGAGGGTGATAAGCTGAGATGAAGGAAAAATCTTTCCCCATGTTCTTCCACAACGTCCTCCAAAAGTGACCAACAAATTTTGTGTCTCTGTCTGAGACAATGCCCCTGGGTAGACCGTGAAGTCTCACAACTTCTCTAAAAAACAGATTTGCAACATGTGTTTCATCACTGGTCTTCTGGAATGGGATGAAATGTGCCATCTTTTAAAACCTATCCACCACCACAAATATGGAATCGAATCCCCTTTGTGTTCTTGGCAATCCCAACAAAAAATCCATGCTTATTCCATCCCAAGGTCTCTTTGGTATTGGTAATGGTTGATACAATCCAGTGTTCTGTCTTTCCCCCTTTACATGTTGGCAGATTCTACATTTGTTCACAAACTTTATCACTTATGTTCTCATACCTAGCCAATAGTATGAACTGCTCAACTGTGCAAACATTTTATCGTGGCTGAAATGTCCAGTCAATCCTCCACTATGCTTCTCCTTCAGAAGATTGTCCTTCATTGAGCATCTTGGTATGCACAATTGATTTCCTCTGAACAACAATCCTTCTTGAACTATATACTCTGTCCACTGACTTCTATCTCTCAATATAGGGCTTGTACATGCTTCGTAGGCCTCCTTGAAATCTGTATCATCACAATACATATCCTTAAGGTGTTCAAACCCCAAGGTCTCCACCTAGAATTCTTGTAGAATTAAACATCTCCTTCTTAACGCATCAACAACTTTGTTAGCATTCCTAGCAATATGTTTTATGACAAAAGTAAAATTTTGCATAAATTCAACCCATTTTCCATTCCTCTAATTCAGTTTTTCTTGTTGGGTTATGAATTGTAAAGCTTGGTTATCGATGTACAAGAAAAAATCTTGCAGGACAAGATAATGCCTCCATTTCTTCAATGCTTGAATTATGGCATAGAACTCCTTGTCATGTGTGGAGTATTTCCTCTTAGTCTCATTCAAATTCTCGCTAAAATAGGCAACAGGTCTGTTATCCTGACTCAAAACTGCTCCTATTGCAACTCCACTTGTGTCACATCTTACCTGAAATGTCTTCCCAAAATTTGGCAAGATCAGAATTGGTCATTCTGTTATCTTCTCCTTCAATATATTGAAGCTCCTTTTAGCCTCCTCTGTCCATTTAAAAGACTTGTGCTGCTTCTTCACTATATCCATCATTGGTGCACAAATTACACTGAAGTCTTGAATGAACTTTCTGTAGAAACTTGCTAAACCATGAAAGCTCCTTACTTCGAACATGCTCCTTGGTGACGGCCATTCCCTGATCGCTTTCACCTTTTCTGGATCCATCTTCAATTCATTCGAAGATATCACAAAACCCAAGTAAATGAGATATTCCTTCATAAAAGAGGGCTTCTTCAGATTGATCGGCATCTTCTCCTACTGAAGCCTCCTCATTACTAGTGTTAGGTGTCTCAAATGCACCTCTTTAGTCTTGCTAAAAATCAGTATATTGTCCAAATATACAACCACGAACTTACCAATGAAATCTTTTAGAATTTCATTCATCAGCCTCATAAAAGTGCTCAGGGAATTCGTTAAGCCAAATGGCATAACCAACCACTCATACAGACCTTCATTCGTCTTAAAGGTTGTTTTCCATTCATCACCTTCTCTCATCCTGATCTAGTGATATCCACTTTTCAGATCTATCTTAGAAAAGAAATTTGCTCCACTAAAGAAATCCATTAAGTCATCCATTCTTGGTAAAGGAAATGTGTACCTGATGGTGATCTTGTTGATGGCTCTCAAGTCCATGCACATTCTCCATCCTCAATCTTTCTTTGGGATTAACACAGTTGGTACTACACATGGGCTCAAACTTTCTCTGACTAAACCCTTATCTAGCAACTCTTGGACTTGGTTCCTCACCTCCTCATTCTCTCAAGGTGTTAATCTGTACGCTGCTTTGTTTGGCAGGCTTGCTCCTGGTATCAAGTCGATATGATGACTGATACTCCTGATGGGCGGCAATGAGTTTGGCAACTCATCCACCATTATATAAACAAAATTATCCAGTAGCTCCTGAACTTCTTCAGGTAAATCATCCATTGATGTACTCGTAAGGATGACTCTAGGCTTCCTCACCACAATCAACTGCATCTCCTGTTCTTCCTTGAATTCTTTTAGGAGTTCCTTCCCACTCATGAGAAGTATTCTTGTGCTGGCTTCCTCTTTCACTCTCTTCTCCTCCATTGGAAGCAAAATATGTGTCCTACCATTCTTCTCCAATGTATATGTATTCTTCCTTCCATATTGAATGGAATTTCTGTCAAACTGCCATGGTCTTCTCAACAAAATGTGGTATACGTCCATGGGAATTACATCACATGGGATTTCATCTTTATATCCTCCTATTTTAATTTCAACCAGGCATTGTTTAGTGATCATTACCTGGTGTCCTTTTTGTAGCCATGAGACTTTGTATGGCCTTGGATGTGCAGTTGTCTTCAGCTCCAATTTATCCACCATCTCTGTGGATACTAGGTTGTCAGTACTCCCACTGTCAATGATCACCTTGCATACTTTATCCTTAGTCTTGCAAGTTGTCCTAAAGAGATTGTTTCTCTTCACTGGCTTTTCAATTTTTGCCTCTGGTTTTAAGAGAACTTTTCTCAACATCAGGGATGCTCCATCCGCTGCTCCTTCTGCTTCAACATCTCTTCACCGTGATTCTGAAATGTGAGATTCTCCTCCTTCCTTTTTCTTCTCGAGACATTCCCAAGACATGTGCCCTATCTTTCCACAATTATAGCACCTTACTCCTCCTTTGCCTCTTCCTCTAGAAGAGTTTCTTCCACCATTCTGTCTTCCTCGTGAACTTCCTCCTCATTCTGAGTGATTGTGTGGTTTCTCAGCCTCGTCCTTAGACTGATGTGATCTGTCACGGTTAAATCCCTTACTTTTGCTTGGGACCGAGCCTTTACCTCTTCCTCGTTGGTTCTGTTTTCTAGCCAGCTTCTCCTCTGCCTTCAGCGAAAACTAATAAGCATCTTCAACAGTCCTTACTGACATCATGCTAAGCTCATCCTGGATTTCATATCTCAAGCCATTTATATATCTGGCGACTCTTTCTTCATCTCTCTCCCTTTGTCCAGTTATTATGTTCAGCCGATAGAACTCCTCGGTGTACTCCTTGACTATCATCCATTTCTGTCTCAGGTTTTGTAGCTTCCTGGACAGATTGATCTGGTAGTCTTTGGGTATGAACTTAGCCTTCATCCTGTCCCAATTCTTTATCCTTTGTTTCCCTTTACTTCTCCTCTCAGGCTGTAGTTCGTCCCACCACAGTGCTACATGCCTTTTTAGCCGGGTGACTGCCTACTTCACCTTATTCTCCTCATCGACATCTTGATAGTCGAAGTGTTTGTCCATGGACCTTATCCAGTCCAACAGTTCTTCAGCATCTATATTTCCCTCATACATGGGGACCTCTATCTTAGCTCTGCCTCCCAATCTGGCAACTTCTCTCAACAAACGTTCTTCTGCAGCTTCTTCAACCTCAACCTCTTCACTTTCTTCATCATTGACATCCCCAATGTCAGTTTCTCTTCTCTGTGTTGCTTCCATTGTTTCCAATCGAGCGTGAAGCTCTCGCATCTCCCTCTCTACAGCACGATTGGCTAAAGGCGACTCTCGTCTTCTTGGAGGCATTATGTTGACTATCTGTCACACACAGAGTACAGCTCCGAGTTCTCTGTCTCCCTCTTTTCCTCCTTCGCCTGAAGTCTATAGATGAAAAAATTATGATTTGATACAACATGATGCAATCCCCCTATCCCTCTTAAGGGTTGCGCGACCTCCCAGTTAGGATCTTCTGATTCCAGAGCCGAAATGGCTCTTCTGGTTCCAAACTGGAACCCCTCGAACGAACACACGGGTCCCCCACAAATGCTCAGTTGGATTTTCCAAGCGCCAAGCGTGAGCTCCCACACCACACAACCAAGAGCCGTGACCTTGCGCTAAGCCAAAAAGGTGCTTATCGTGGATCAGAACTTCACAAGTCAAACTTCTCGTCCCTTTATCCTTTGAATCCCCGGTCATCGAAATGCTGAAATATCGTGGACCAGGACTTCACAAGTCAAGCATGTCGTCCCTTCATCATTCAAACTCTCAGTTGCCGAAATGCCGAAATGTCGTGGATCGAGACTTCACAAGTCAAGCATCCTGTCCCTTCGTCCTTCAAACTCTCGGTTTCCGAAATTCCCCAGCACCTATTCCTTCGGGTTTTCATGTTTTGCGAAATCAGAATGAAAGGGATATCTCTGCTCCTTGGAATCCCTAGCTGCCGAAATGCCGAAATGTCCCAATGCCTATTCTTTCGAGTTTTCACGTTTTGTGAAATCTGGGTGCAAGGGATATCTCTAATCCTTGGAATCCCCGGTACCGAAATGCTAAAATGCCGAAATGATGAAATGCCTTGGCATTTGATCAACGACTCACAATAATCCCTGGGATCTATGGTCCACGTCCGACATCGTTATTTCTCTATTTCGCGGTTCAAGATTTTGAGAGACATGGATCTTTGTCCTTCCAACTCATGGTACCCAAAATCACGAAATGGACCAACGGTCTAGATCTATCTGAGATCTATGTCCTTATTCCTCCTGAGCTTTGGACATCAAAAATCCCTCGCCGCTAACCTCCTCGCAGCTCCACCTTATCCAACGGCCTGCGAGGTTTCGATGTTTCTCCTCAAGAACCCTCCATCGTTCGTTCAGATCTTCGAGATCTCCCCTCCTGGATCTATGCAGCGTTAAATCCTGCGCTTCTCCCTCAAATTGGATGATCTGCGGGATCTTCCACCGCGATCCAATTCTTAGCAGCGTTCTTCCTCCTAAGATTTTACTTGATTCAGAGTTAGAAGATTTTCTAAGTCTTCGAAGAGAATATTTTCTAAGTCTTCGAAGACTCGATCTTCACTTCTTCTAGGGAATGAGTTCCTGGATCTCGATAACACTTTTCGGAGCGTTGTCCCTCCTGAGATTTGTCTGGTTCAGACTCTGATTTCCCGCACACTCCTTGCGTCTAAGGGATTTTGATAACTCATATCCATGGAATTTCTCATAGAGAAATTCCTCTTGATCTCCTTACGTTCCTGTCTGGCTCGATGCACACTTTGCAGAGCTTCCAATGAAGAGAAATAATTGAAACTGGAAAAAACTCACAGTTCCATCCACTTGTTTATGTAAACAGAAATGACCGAAAAATGCACACAGTACTCACACCATACATTTGGATCAATTTTCCATTATGTTATATTCACAAGTGCCCAATGGCTATAGAATACATTCAAAATTACAGTAACTCAAAAACTGAGTTCCCTTGCTTAACTCGCAGTTCTCTCTTACAACTAATTTCTCTCTGTATTGCAACTCCTCTCCAACTGGGTGTACAAACTTCTACACAACTAAAAAATGTTTGTAGGGTTTCCCCTGGCTACTTTCCTACTCTAAAATTCATCCTACGCTATCTTAATTAAGTTGCATTCCAGAGACGAAGTGGAAACTCCTGCTCTGTTTACAATTTCAAAACTTGCCTCAAAGGGTAAAATTCGACACCGATTCAAGTGTGCCTCCAAAGGTGAATTCTGGCGCTGAGTGGAGGCGAATTCTGAAATTGGTTTTAACTACCCACGTTGAAGTTCTTGAAGAAATATCACGTGTTGAGTGGTCTCGACTCTGTGCGCTTGCCAACGATGCTCCTGCTTCATCATGCCTAACATTCAAGTCACAAAGGTGTTAGTGCACTGGTGCGGTAAGAGTGATTTAATGGAACTCATTGTGAACTAGCTATGACTCACTCGAGCAGGTACAATGCAACTGGTTGGCATCACCTCAAAGGTTTATATAAAGGTAAGGTCTCACAATAATTTTATCATTTCACATTTCCATTTGGCACTCTCTTCTTTTTCTGAGCTTCCTCTCCATAAGCAAGCTCTCACTCCAGGGGCTTCCCTCTCCCTACTCGATTCCATTCTCTATTTGTTCCTCACCTTTAATGTGCACCCTGTTTGCTTCTCCCTGGAACTGGTACATGGTTTGCTTCTCTACCTCTCTCCCTGTTGTGATTACACTATCCCGAGGGAGTGAGGAAAGCCCAAACAAGGGCCGGTATAGAAAAGTTTCGTAGCTCGACGAAATCACCCAGACCCTTCACTGCCCTCTAATCTGTCTACCAGCGTTGTTATCCCCTGCCACTCAGACTAGAATTGGCTTGAATATCTCGAGCCTCTTCTAGGCATTCTGGAGTCACCACCTCCAATCTCCGACCCCATGATCGAATCAAGTGGCTTCCCAATTGAGGAAGAAATTCCTCCAAGCAGGCTAGAAAGAAACATAACAATGCTAGATCCCATTGACAATGCCATGTCCTTGGCACATCCTATAATGGATCCAGGTGGTTGTGTGATCGAGGAAGAAATTCCCCCTAGCTGGTTGAAAGAATGGCCAACAAGGAATGTCTCGGATACCACAAAGGTATCACATTGGTTGGCCATGGAAGAGACTCCTCTGATTGAATTCGATGCAACAACAACACAACATGAGGCAACGATGGTGAGCACAGAGCAGGTTTCACTCAACCCACATAGTTTTTTGGAACACCACCTTCAACTGATCTTCGAGATGTGTAGGAACCTAGAGGACCAACTCCACAATCACAACATCCTCAACTGCCACATGGACCTCCTGTTTGACTCCCTATCCAGTGCACTTGCCCAGAAGCATTGTCTGACTTGCAGCCAACCATTCATCTTCACTTACAACCACGATGGAAGTTCAGATTTGCCACACCTTAAGTTTTTTAAGCATTTTGTTTTCAGGTCTTGTCAGGAATCAATTACAATCAATTTTTGTTTTTGTTAAAACTTTGATTTCAGGATATAGCCACGTTTGTATGTTTTACAGGCCACCTATTCTAGTTTCCACGCATGTGGTAGAACAAGTGACACACTTTGATCAATGTATTAACATGAAGACTCTATAAGGTAATACAATTTTTTTTATTTACAAAAAAAATAATGTAAGGTTTTAAATATCCTGAATAAAATCATTATTTAATTATATTTTTCAATATCAACTTTTTTTATGAGAAATATTGGAAATATCAACTTCTTTTATGAGAAAGATTGGAAATGTCCATTTCATCTCGTTCACTATATTTTAATCCACTTTATACTATTTTAAATATTTTATTTATTCTTTAGATAGGCACTAAGTTGCACAAAACACCTACACAGATACAATAATAGAAAGCATCTCATTCTTATTCTTTGTTGGTGTAACCTAAGAAATCTCTTAGATAAGATGATTTATCTAAATAACACATGAATAATTTTCAAATAGAGAAAGTGACATCAATTTTCTTAATAATAAATAATTATCAAAGTTAGAATGAAAAATGTTAAATATAGATTTGTAATAAACATAGAATTAAATTAATTTAATTTAGTGTTTCATATAATTTAAAATAAGAAAAAAAAATATCATATACGAACAAATTTATCTTCTAATTTGACAGGTTGATAACAAATTGGTAGGTTGATGTCTAATAAGATAAATATATAGATTTGTAATAAACATAGAATTAAGTTAATTTAATGTAGTGTTTCATATAATTAAAAATAAATTAAACATGTAGATTTGTAATAAATATAGAATTTTAATGTAGTGTTTCATATAATTTAAAATAAGTTAAATATGTAGATTTGTAATAAACATAGAAATTTGTTTTTTTTTGTTAATTTGTCCGGATTTTTAACTTGTGGTTTGAGAAATCCAAAATCACTCGGGGATCGCACCCGGTTTGAGCCACACCAACCCTTAACATGGTTGGATTTTTTGTCCCCACATGTTTCGAACCAGTGACTTTAACAACACAGAGTGGCTTAACAACATACTCCATCATCGACTATCCTACACCTCGGGGACAAAAAATTTGAAGGACATGGGGGTGGGCTTTGATCCACTTATGTGTGCACGGGTCACGATACCATTTAATATAGTATCTTTGGGTGTTCGACCACTACCTCAAGGTGCCCCCATGGCTCCAGGTAAAGCCCTCACGAGAATTGAACCTTGCCCAATGATGAAAAACTCCTCACTTTCCACCATTGGATCCAACCCCTTTGAGCGTAATAAACATAGAATTAATTTAATATAGTGTTTCATATAATTTAAAATAAGAAAAAAGTATCAAGCAACAAAATAACTTATCTTCCAATTTGGTATTCTAATAACACGTTAGAAGGTATCAAATTTTATAAACATTTAATTATCTATTTCAATTGCTATTTAAATTGGACCTACAGTATTCGGTCATTTCTTATGAAATCGGTAGTCGAAAGGTGATTTTCATGGCTAATTTTCCAAGCAAACGCTAAGCATTGGGTGACACATTCATAAATACAGCGACAAGATGCCATATTATATATATAAAGTGTAAACAGTATTAATAATCCACTTCAGAGTTTAGAAATTTTCCATATCTTTTTCATAAATCGTTAGTTGCCCATGCGCCAAAAGAAAACTTACAACGCTCGACAACACTCACATGGAAGGCACCGAATCAGGCCAAATTATCATTCGCTACTATCTGATAGGGCGTGCCATGATCCCCTCATCAGGAATCATGTCGTCCCCATGTGGTAGACACAGTGATAACCCTGGCGCTACCTAACCTATCTGGACCAAGGACTCAAGATAAATTCGACTCGCTAAGGGCCGAAATAACTGAAAGGAAGACTACGCATATGCCCCCAAGAAATGGGTAGACACGATGCATGAAGACATCGCTCAACAGATGTGCAATCCAATAAATAACTCAACGACAACAAAGAAGCCCTAAAGTCAAGTAAGAGGTCCAAGCGTGAAGGGTAAACTATTGTAATGTTACTAAAGACATAAACGTTATCAAGTGTGAACTAAAACAGAACTCAACAAATCAACATGCTTGTTCGCATGGTACATGCCTATTAAAGTAAGTGCACTACTCATCATTTGAAAGCGAGCTTACGCGGCTTCATTAACTAAACGTAAATGTTGTCCTAAATGACAAGTCCTAAATAATCAATAACACAATTATCATTTAACAATTTAACCATACCTAATGATATTAACTATATCAAATGTACATCGTTATTATTGTAACACTATTAATCAACCTCCTTATCTATCACAAGTTATAACACTATCCGCAATATTAATTACATCATATTGTCCGTCATATACAAAATATGTTTGCGATTAAAATGCAATTGTTGTTTATATTATATAAGTGGTTGTTGTCAATAAATGAGCGCCATCCAATGCAAATTGAGGTTAAATGCGGTTATAAATAGAGTTGACTTCTTTCTGTCAGGAATTAATGGAAGGGTTGTTAACGAAAGTCAATTATTATGTTGCTTCCTGTTAATAGAGTCTACCCCCTCCCTGTCACGATAGTAATTAAATTGCAAAACTCATGTCAAATTGCAATACGCAAACCAGTAAATAAAATACTCAAATCACAATACTCCCAATCGCAATATCTGACCAGTAATTAAATGCTCAATCGCCATACTCAGTAATAAAAATCAAATCACAATACCCAGTAATTAAATAATCAAATCACAATACTCAGTAATTAAATAGTCAATCGCAATACTCAGTAATTAAATGATCCATTCGCACTACTCAGTAATTAAAAATCCATTCACACTACTCAGTAATTAAATAATCAATGGAAATACTCAGTAATTAAATAGTCAATCGCAGTACTCAGTAATTAAATAATCCATTCACACTACTCAATAATTAAATAATCCATTCACACTACTCAGTAATTAAATAATCAATTCGCACCCCTCAACCACAGCCACCTAATTCGCTGGAAATGGTAAGTAAAATCACAAAAGAAATTAAATGTAGTGTTGTTACACCACAGTCACCAATTTGTTGCCATAGATAGCACCATAAAAAATGCAGTACGAATTTACAGGCACAAAACTTGCTGCCAAAAGGAAAATAAAGAAGTTGTCAGCATTGGGGTTCATCAAGGAAGATGGGGTAGCTCATGAGAGAGTAAGGAAGACACAGGGCATTAACTTCACCCTTAAATCCGACTGAAAGTTGTTGGGAAAATGCCTTCCAATAGTTGAAATCAAATGCATTACTAAGGCTGAGAGGTTAAGGAGAATGTCGTCCAAGCAAAGGGGCAATTCGCCAGGTAAACCGGCAACGATGCAGTGTAAGGAAAAATGGAAAAATCTCTAGAGAAACCATCCAACAATGAATATGACTTCAGATATAAAGAAAAATGCAGAGCAGGATGTCCAGAATTAAAAACACATTCAAAATAAAAATAAAATGTAGGGCAATAATTCGGCAATGGTCATGCCATCAATATAAAAAAAAATCGCAGAGCATTATCTCCATCAATCAAAGGAAATACATTTCCATTCAAGTCTGAAATCGTTGTCAATGGCATATGGACACCATCTTTCAATGAAGAAATTCGCTGCCATACAGGGCACAAATTCATTGTAAAATGTAGCCGTAACAATATATAAAAATGCCTAGAGGAAGTGTGGTTGAAATAAAGGCAATGGCAGACCAAAAAAAGGTAATGGATGTGAAATGAAAACTGAAATTTGTAAGCAGATCCACTGCCAATCCATCAAGCAACTACCAGAAAAGATTTTGCTGCGTAACTGAAAGAAACACAGGCATTGTATAAAATTGCAAATATATCTAAGACTAGCAGCCCTTTCGAAAGTAAGAGTGTAGACATATCAACAATTGTAGGCATATAAAAATCGGTTATCCATGAGAAGGCAACCTTAAGAATAAATCGTTGTCCACTGTAAATCACATGGTTGTTCAATAAAGCTATCAATCCACACACAAACAATCCAAATGCAAAAATTGGGCCTTCAACTCAGAGGTTATCAATCAAGGAAAAACAATGATTATCTTTCAAGGAAACTCAAGGGTTTAAGAGTTTAAGCAATCAGACGCAGAGGTACTCAATCGCCAGAATGCACAATGACCATCAATCAACCAAGGAAAAACAATAGGGGTAAACGACTCGAAAACACATCCTTCCCTCCTCATCCACACACAGAAAAGAAGGGCATTTGAATCTATAGGTCATTATGCACCGAAGTGACGACCGTCGATTCAACCCGTGGCCGACTGCTCAAGCATGGATTGAAGAGCTAGGGATGAAGATGAAAAGCGCAAAACTTCACAACAATCAACAACCAAAGGGAAGTCTCAACATGCAGGGATCGAAGCCAAGGGAATCAATCAACAAGGAGCTTAAGGCTTTGGGGGAGATCCAGTTATCAAATTAAAATGCTAAGTCAATCATTTTCCTTACCCAATTAAATATACAAAACTAAAAGCGTAAAGTATACTAATAATCTACCATGCAGAAATAAAGGAAGTGTATCGTAGCCCAAGTCTGCCACTCTGAGTTGTTGTCCCATGCGCTTCGTGCAGCTCCTGCTTGCCGATCGATGAGACTTCATCGGTACCTCCCAGCTAATGCTTGGGGTACTCTTCCTCCCCCTTATCCCCCCGATCTGCAAATGGGCCACACACACTAAACCAAAGAATCAACTAGCTCCCACCTCGCCTCGCAAGGCTGAGCTACCACTCCTCACCGAGCTGGGTACCCCAACTCCCACAAGCTAAGTCAGTCAAGTCTGAAATTCTGCAGCGTAACGTTACACATAACAGAAGAGATCCATCCTCCTCCTCCTCCTCCTCCCTCCTTTATATAGATTTTCTAAGTCATTTACTTTCCCAAAATCCCTTTTAATTTATTGTTCAATAATTTAATTCATAATAATCCCCCCCGTACATGTGTCACCCATCCCCTTCATTGCACCATAAATTAATTTCATTAATTAATTAATTACTCTTATTTCTGTCACCCACCTAAAGACACTCCTAGAATCGCTCCTAGGTGTCCCCATATTCCCTTACAAGTTTTAATTACTTTCCCCCTTACTAATTTACTAGTTGAGTTTAATTTAGAAAGTTCTTAAATTCTAGATACCTTACTAAGTTAGACTTTCTACTTTTTCCTAGTTTCCTAATTCTTTTAGATTTCCCTCATTCCCTTTTATTTAAAACTCAAATTGGCAAGTGTATAAAATTAACTTTTTCTCCTTTCCTTTTTTAATTAATAAATTTTTAATTAGCATAGTGACAAAACAATCATTTCCCTTTTTCCCCCTTTTAAATTTTTATCCCTAAAAGATTTTTTTTTATAATTTAAAAGAATTACTTACCCCCTTCTCCACACATGATTAAAGATGATTGTCATTATTATTTATTTATTTTTATTTTTATTCTTATATAAATAGATAAAAAGATTATCACAAGTATCACTTAGACCTAAACTTTATTTTCCTAAGATGGACAACATTTTATTAGGGGAAATGTTTTAAATCTTTCTTATCACGTTATTCGTCCTAAGGCCATCTAGATTTATTCATTTATTAATTAACAACGTGACATGCCCTTCAGGACACACTAGGTGCTCCAAGGGTGTCACTCGCCTCATTCTGTTTCCCTTGTGCGATGTTCCCTTCAGGACGAACTACGTGCTCCAAGGGTGCCACTCGCCTCTTTTCATTTTTCTTGTGTGACGTGCTCTTCAGGATGCACTACGTGCTCCAAGGGTGCCACTCGCCTCTTGACTCACTTGTTAGACATCAAAAACCCCTGGAGTCAATACTCTGCCAGGTGATCTCATGGGAGACTAAGGGCCTCGAAGGAATAATTCCCATGCCTTATTGCGCACCCCTTAGAATAATCGTGAGCGACTGTCGCAGTCGGCCCTCACGGCATCTTGGGTCTTCTCGAACTAGGTATTCGTTAACCTACAGTTCGAGCCATGATGAGAGTGCTAGTAAGTTGTGGCAAAGATGTTGTCCACACCTCTCCCTCTAGGTCTTTGGTAGTCGTGTGTGACCCCTCTACTCCACATGTGAGTCTGTTCGGCAAGTTATTGTCAACCTGCATCATCAATAAATCATGTCAGATATAGTATCCATAATCATATCATCTAATCAGATGCACAAATGTCATATATACAACAATCAAACCCCCAATAGACCACTCCCTGACTCGATCCGGAGTCCAAGGGGTTTCATCAATGCCTCTGCATCCTTGAGGCCCAAAATCCTGCACACTTAGGAAAATCGAGTCAATATCACATGTCTATGTCAATACAACAAAATAAGAAACTATCAATCCATAACGCCTCATAATCATAATCAAATGACCAAAAGTATAATAATTTGGATCACTTGCAAGAAAGTGTCCTCAAAGAATAAGTTCGCTCAGTGTGCGCAAGAGTGAGATGTTACATCGAGTCCATGTTGAGCACGGAAGGAATGCACATCTCCCTCACATTCAACCCACCATTCAAGTGTTTTAACCATAAGATATTTTTTACTTTCAATTGTGTTATATATATATATATATAT
>ML786712.1:103030-117470 GCA_009831015.1 Picea engelmannii | reverse complement strand
ATATGATATTGAAATATTAACTTGTTACTAATATATTTTTAAATGACATATATTAACTCCATATTAAGTAGTGAAGGAATTACACATCCCCTCATATGAAAAGTAGAAAACACTTATGTATGGAATAATAATTTTTTAAAATGATTTTACTTAAAGTGGATATTAAAATATTTTTTTAAATGCGAAATGTTAACTTTTGATTGTTATATATATATATATATATATAACAGGTGGACATAAAAATATTTCATTTATGGTTCACATTGAAATTATTTTCTTCTTATTAATATTTTTTTAAAATAATACATGCTAATTTCATAATACCTTCATGTTAAACACTCAAAGTATTACATCTATTTTTTAACACAATAATATATTGTTAATTTTAATAAAATTTTATTTTATAATTATTAAAAATTGTTGTAATTTAATTAACATTTTTATTATATTTTTGTTTCTTTATATATGTGAAATGTCTAAAAATAAATAATCTTCCAAATTAATGTAAAGATTTTTTTAACCTCTTTATAATAGAATGTCATTCAGTCTAATATTTTAATATAGGTCAATTCTCGTCTCATTACAAATACCATTTGATTTACATATATCTAATTTAATGTAACATAATCATGTATCTCTCTAAACTAGAACCTACATTTATAGATATTCAATCTAACATTTTATAATATTTTATTATACATAATTAAGTATATTAAAACTACTCTTTCATATATATATATATATGATAATATACTCTTTGATATATATATACAGTTAATCATGTCATAGTCAAAGTCTAGAATCTACATTTATAGATATTCAATCTAGCATTTTATAATCTTTTATTATACATAATTAAGTATATTAAAACTACTCTTTGATATATATACATGATAATATACTCTTTGATATATATATGAGTAATCATGTCATAGTAATTCTTTGATCATGATCAAAGTAATTTGTAAATTAACATATCTAAAAACTAGTTCAAACTAAAAACTAATTGAAAATGAAGTTTTAGAATAAAAATCTTTTCAATTATTATAATAGGTTTTTTTTAGATATAAAAAAAGTTTTGTGAATAAATACAAATAATATGTATGTATTTTGGCTGATCAACGCCAAAAAGTTGATAAGATGAAAATAATTCTTAAAAGAATATATTAAATTTTATTATTGATTAACAAATAAATGGTTAAGCTTCATTTATCTGGTGTTAATATTTTAATTTATGTTAATCACTTAGGTGGCAATCAGTTAGCTATCAAAGTAATTTTTAAATATGATTAGGTAAATGTAAAAAAGTAAACACAGAAAACGGATGTCTTTATAATAGTTAGGAAGTTAATGATTGAAATCACAGCGATTTATTTTGTGTGACTACTAAGAATATTCCAGCCATATTTAATCTTGTCCATAGAAAACTTATTAAGCACTAAACCCCTATTAAATCTGCCCATTGTCAATAGGTATACGCCTTTAGGCGTAATAATATGTATATATATATTTTTTATAAACATCTTGGTTGTTATTACATGTTAAGCTGGTGTGTATATATTTAGTTTACTTATGTGGATCTCTATTATCATGTGACATGATTTTCACAATAGGAAAATATGATTCATCACCGTTATTCAAGAAAAACCACCCAATCTAAAATAACCATCTGTAAGAAGTAGACTTTCACTCCTCCCAAATACCTTTAATGATATTAAAGGTAATCAATTTTTTTTCTATATTAATTGTTGAATTTCTTATATATATATTATTTTACACAAATGTAATGTTAAACCAGTATGCACTTAGTATAGATGGAGGAGCGGCGTCTACTGTATTCATTAGATATTTAGACTTTCATGATAACGTTGAAATGGTTTTGTACACGGTATGGGCACTTTAAACGTTAAAATGCTCAAGCTAGTTGGCGATTAGGTTAGCCTTTACGTGTGAGTGTGCATTATTGAATCCAAAATTATTATTAATTCAACTATCCCAATAAAAAGCATTTAATACTCACACATCGCAATACAAAGCATTTAACACTCACTAACTAGATGCTTAACTGATGCGTATTGCTCACCTTCTCTTTAACCTCTGGTAGGTTCCACTCTGTTGATGGAGATAGAGATTCAATGAATTTTATAAAATTGTTTGGTGGTTTCTTTGATACAGTATCTTATTTCTCATCTTCCTGATCATGAGCTTTGAATGCTAATTCTTAATTGAATGGTGACTTTCATAGACAATTTTCCCTATATTTTCATATATATCTGCGATTTACTCAAATATGAGAATCATTGGGAATGCCTTCACGCCTCCTCTTTCAATTAAGCCATTTCAATTAAGCTCTTTAGAGCCATGCATTTTCTTACTTGATTAAGAACATAGTAGAGTTGTTATACAACAAAAGAAAGAGAGTGGTGTTAGGGAGCTCAAGCAAAACATAGTATATAACAGAGTATAAAATAAGCAAGATCAAACATTTATTAAATCAAGCATATCAATCATACACTTGATACAGTGATTTATGTGGAAATCCAATGAGAAATATGTGCAAATTCAACGAGGGAAAAAACCACGGGCAATGATTATCAATTTTCTTATTATTCAAGAGAGAATTACAATAGCCTTCATAGGCATACAATCATCCTCTCCTCACACACTCGGCTCTGCTAGGATCCTTGCACACTCTTGCACTCACATTGTACTCACACCTCTATGGGTATTCTTGCATATATAAGATCTATCACTCAGTTACACAAACTTATCATGAATAGATGACATAGTTACACAATCGGTTCATAAATAGATTGCATGCATGGACATTAACATAGCTGCATGCATGTGCATGTGACCACATGAGGAAATTCGTTGGCATGTTTTCAACAATCTCCAACACCTTTCCTACAAGAGAATCCAAACACCATCACAACTCTGAAACTTCTCTAACAATATCGTTACGTGAACATGCATGTACGATTCACTCCAGTATGTACCATTTTGTCTCCATCATAACCCGTCTAATAAACCGATGCACTCGTCCAAATCTCATGAATCATAACAACAAACCAAATCACTGTAATCATTGTAGGTGATACTTGTGCTTCTATGTTTGAAGCACCCATTTCCATGCTCTTGACCTGGTTTTTCCATGTGTCTACTGACACCACCAATTGCATGTGAAATGCTCACCATTTCTCCATCGCAATCATCAAACTTCCTACTAGCATATAATACTCGAGACATATAACCATTTTCTTCTTCATTAATTAGGACATAAACCTGAAGATAATTTACAATGGAAAGCCAAAGGGATTTTACCAGTTTCACATTATTCATACTAAATTTCCTAAGTATATTCACCACATACTTCTATTGTGATAACCAATCATACCATATTCCCTATCTATGTGTATTTTCATGCCCAAGATTTATTTTGTTGCTCCTATCTTAACCATGCTTGTGCTTGCAACAATCATAACATATAACACCAAGATAATGAATATACCATAAACACAATGGTTATACTCACTTCTTGTAAAATTTGGCTCACCATGAAGGAATCAAACATCTTGTACCATTTTCCTTGCATGCTTTAGGTCATACAATGATTTCTTATTTTGCAAACAAATCTTCTATTGTGATTCTGAACTAACCGCCCTAGTTGTTCCATATACATCCCCTTATTCAAAAAACTCCATGTAAAACAATTTTAACATCTAGTTGTACTATCATAACCAGTGCTAACAAAACATGAATAGAAACAAGCTTTTAACAACCGGTGTGAAACTTTCATGGAAACAAATACCTTCCAAATACCTTTCTGCTACGAGCCATGCTTTGAACCTTTCATATTTTTCTATGTTTGATTTTATAAAAGGAGATTCATCAAACACTACATCTCTGTCCATGATGATTCTGTGGGTAGTAGGATCCCACAGTCTGCACCCCTTAACATCATCACCATATCAAAGATCTACGGTCCTACTTAGAAAGATGATAAAAAACCATAAGCATCACAACTGAATAATTTCACATTTGAGTAATTACGAGATGACCTGTGCATACCTCTTCCTGAATCTTCCTTTCTTTTGCAACTAATGGTTATCGCATTACCAGATAGCACAACCGTTGTTTTCTACAACTATTGTTGCAACTTGGCATTACTGAACATGTCTATTTGATCCCAACTTCCTTGCAATACTTTCCAAGTTCCATGGATATGAGCTTACCTTTATCATATATTCTCAAACACTTGATTGACCTGCCAACACATCAACCTTTCTACAGACCCACCTTTCTAAACTGGACACACTGCTCCACCTCAAACTTTGCATTCAAACAACATTGACCAAATACAGCCAAACCGGTCAAGTAAGCCTTCACCGCTTACCTCCAGGCCCATTTACGATGGAGTTCACCAAGCCTTTTATAAGCTTCATTACATGCAATCCATGGACACAACAACACCGGATACCAAAAACACATGGAACTGAAAAAACACCTTCTTTGACCTAATTTTTTTTTAACTCATTAACTCTTTCATCGAGTGAAGGTTAAACCATCATACATGCCCCTAAATCTATGTATAGACTTTTCATATGTGACCTAATAAACCCATTTACATAGACATATGTCCATTTACATGCAATCAATAATTTCTACAACTCTAAAGTAAACACAAATTTTTTTTTTTTTTCAGAGTGACTCAACCATCACCGCCCTGCACCTTCTATGCGAACACAGGTGGAGAGACACAACAGACAGACAAAACTTCATCAACCATACCTGTAGCTGAATTTTCTTCTTTTGTGGAGTCCTATTTGGATGCTTGTTGTCTTTTCCAACAATTCTTCTTGAGATGTCCAGATTTCCCACAAAACAAACATTTTTCCTTACCCTTATTGTCTTTTGACTTAGACCTAACTGTACCTTTCTGATCTTGCCCTTCTTCTGTATATCGACCTATGACCACCATTTCTTCTTTTGTTGAGGTTTCTTTACTAGGTGTTTTCTTTATCTCCCCAGACAACAAAGCTCCCACAACAATGTCATAATGAATGACCTATGTTGTGTTAAACCACACAGTTGTGACCAAATGATCCCAAGACTAAGGAAACAAACACAGTAGCTTAATTGCCTTGCCCTCATCTTCGAACTTTACTTCCATATTAGTTAATTGACAAATTAGAGTATTGAAGTCATTCAAGTGATCAGTAATTTTTGTACCTTCTTTCATTTGCAAGATATACAACTGTCTCTTCAAGAAGATTTTGTTTGACAAGTTCTTTGTCATATACAGATTCTTGAGTTTGGTCCACAAACCTATTTTTTCCGTCTCTTCAGTGATGTTAAACAACACCACATCTCCCAGACACAAACGAATAGCACTGAGGGCTCTTGCATCCATATCCTCTGAGTCCTCGTCTATCATGTTTGTCAGTTTCTTTGACTTTCCAGCCAAGGCCTTTTGGAATCCTTGTTGCACAAGTAGATCTCACATCTTGAGCTTCCATAGAAAAAAACTATTCTTACCACTAAACGTTTCCACCTCAAACTTGGAACTCTGCACTTTGGCCATTAGCAGAAAAACTCCAAAAAACCACTACTTATAAAATTGAGCCTCTTTATAGGAGAAAAAGAAAAAAAACATTATACCTCAAAATCCTCGCACCTTTTATGGGGGTATCCTGCGATGATTTAGAAATCACCGCACCTTGTCAAACTGTGGCCTACGACTATGTCACACTTTGCTACAGGGACAACCTGCGATGGTGTAATAAAACCCGTCCTTGGGTGATCCACTTCACTTGACTAAAATAAAAAAGAATAAGCATAGCATATAACAGAGCATAAAATAAGCAAGATCAAACACACATTAAACCAAACACATCAATCATACACTTGACACAGTTATTTATGTGGAAACCCAATGAACCTAATGAGGGAAAAACCCAATAAGGGAAAAACCATGGGAATGATTATCCGTTTTCTTATTATTTAAGGGAGAATTACAATAGTCTTCATAGGCATACAATCATCCTCTCCTCACATACTTGGCTCGGCTCCTTGCACATGCTTGCACTCACATTGTGCCCATACCTCTATGGGTATGCTTGCATATATAACATCTATTGGTCAGTTACACAAATTGATTATGAATAAATCACATAGTTACACAAGTAGTTCATAAATAGATTGCATGTATGGGCATTAACATACTTGCATGCATATGCATGTGACTGCATGAGGAAATTCACGATCTTCATCTTATCAACGATCAGAAAGATGGGGCGGAAATATACCGCGGAAGCGAAATCTGCAAGAAAAAATGCATGGAGTTACTAGAACAGGTCGGTCTTCCCAAGGGCCTGATACTCTTTGATAAGCTTGAAGAATGTGGGTATGTGAGGGAAACGAGCTTTGTGTGGACGAAGAGGAATAATAAAATTGAGCACGAGTTCAAGACAATTGGGATATTGGTACAATATGGTGCAGAGATCAGTGCGTATGTGGAGCAACACAAGATGAAGAAGGTGAGTGGAGTGAAGAGCAAGGAGTTTCTCATTTGGATCACCATCTTTGAGATCTCCATTGATGACCCCTGGATCACCATCTCTTAGATATCCATTGATGACCCATCCACTGGCAAGATTTTCTTCAAGAGCGTTGTCACTGGGATTAAGAAATCCTTCCCTGTTAGTGCATTTGAAATTGAGGAGAATGATAACAAGTAAAACACACTGTTTTTAAATAATAATAATAATAATAATAATAATATATATTTAAGGTCACGGCCAAGCCACGCCAAATTGGTGTATGAGACCCCCTTGTTTGTGGGACAAGGGACCCCCCTCCGCCCATTGATTTGACTGGTAAAGTCTACGAAGGTATACCTACCCTACCCCCCTCTCAATGTCTACTAAATACTTTGGTTGCATAGGGCGTAGACTATACGTTTAATTTAAGAGATTTGCAGTGAGTAAATGTTTATTAATTTTGTTATTTACTCATGATAAATTCATGTCAATGTTATTATATTTGTTTTTAAATTGGGAAATAAAGTTTGGTTTAAATCTTTTAGATACGTATTTGTATAAATATCCATGTTATAATGTGGAGAATGATCTGATTCAAATTTGGTGTAAATCTCTAAGATACTTATTGGTATAAATATCCATGTTATAATGTGGAGAGTGATTTGATTCAAAGATGAATTTGTATATATATACCCTTGATTTTGTTATAAATTGTGCATTGGCTCATTAAGTGTGGCCCTAAGAGAAGATGATACCATATGTAATTTATTCAATCCTTTACAATTTATGCACAGGTAATTGATACCATATCTTTTGTTGCATTTAACTAGAGGGAAACATTCATCTCCTAGATAAATCATATCAATAGTTGGCTTTACAAAATTCTTAATAAAAATTTTGAGTGAGTATTCCTTAGAAATGAGAAATGGAATTATTTTAAAGTTATTTCTTTCTTAAACAAATGGAAGTTAAACAAATGGTAGTGATGAGAATTATTGTAAATCTTTTTCATTGTAATACAAGGATTTTTTTTTATTAATTGGTTTATTAGATCTTAAGAAGGTAAGGGATTACTTGCAATTCTTTATAAAAAAAAAATTGTGCTTCACAAACATTAAGATAAGATTTCCAAGATCGCCATAGTTTTGTTGAGTTAAAAGGTTAGGAAGGTTGGTAGTGTGACAAATATTTTGAAATTGAAATCTAATATGGGTATAGGCTGGACAATCTAATATCGGTATATGTTGGTAGTGTGACAAATATTCAACCCTCTTAGTGTCACAAATGTGACACACTCTTTTATTACATGGAGTTTTAGGAATAGACCAACTTATGGATCTCAAAATAATTTATCTTTACACTTGTCAAAAGAGAGATATTTTTGATCTTCTAGATTAGGGTTGATTGCCTCCTTATAATACCTTAATTTTATTTTTTCCACTAACTCTTTATCACACCACATTTTCTCCTTAAATTTTGATTTAATAATATTTTTAATAGTATCCTTATTCTGCAAAACTATCTCTTCCATTTTTCCCCAATGGATTAGCCAAGGCCGGCATCTTTATGTCATCCCTGCTTGAGTCGAAAGTGGTTTTGGTTGGATTTTGAAGCAGTTTTAGTAAGCCTCTTGTCTTCCATGTTGTTTAACTTGTTCCTATACAATAGGTATCTAGTCATAGCCATGTTCTCAATGGGGGAAGGACTTTCCTCTAAGAGGAGGATATGATAGGTCGTATTTCCTTTAATTTTGAGATTGTAGGTTATAAAATTCTTATGGATATACTCTATCTTTCTCCATGACTCTCAAGAGATACTACATCCCTAAACTTTGCATCAATATAGAATAACAAGAGTCTCAAAGAGGAGTTTTTTCTTATCCCATATCCAAAGATCTACTAATTTACAATTTTTTTCAAGCCCATAATAAACTTTCCATATGCCATTTATCTTTTTCTCAATGCTATAATTCTAGTTGAGTTTGTGGTGAATATTGATTCCAAGATATTTGTATGAAGTTAGTTCCTCCAATTTGTTGTTATCATATATGAAAGTATCAGATGTGATCTTATTTTATTTAAAGATCATGACTTTTGTTTTGTCGGTATTAACAATAATACCCATATTGGAGAAAAGATATTTGAGGATTCTTAGTTTCTTTCCAAGATCACGAGGACTCATCACCATAAGAATGATATCATCATCATAAAGAAGAATATGATGACTATACTAGTGATAGTTGGGCTAACACAACCTCCTTCTTCCAAACAATCTTCTAACTTGTCAATTTATATGCCAAAAAGGGTAGGGGACAAGGGACAATCTTGCTTGGCTCAAATATTGTAGTTAATTTCTCTTGACTAGCCCTCATTGTTCTTAAACTTAGAAACAACATTCTCATACAACCTTATTACAACAAACCTCAACTTGAAAGAAACTTTTATCTCTTCCAACCTATACCAAAGGTTTTTCTTGCGTATTGTGTCAACATCATTTCTAAAGTAAAGAAAACAACACAAAAGATTGGTTTTAGTATTGCGGAAATCCTTTGCAATGATCCTAAGGGTAACAAGATAGTCCACATTGGAATGATATCTCTTAACCGACCTGGCCTTTATCTCTTTTACCGTGAATTTCTATCCATAGGATAATCTTCTTTTCCAAAATAATTCTATATATCTTAGCTAAAGTCAGGGTAATCATAATGGTCCTATAATTAGAGGGAATGTTTCTATCTCCATTTTTAAAAATAGGTACAATGAGGCCTTGTGTCCAGGGTTTAGGTAATCCATGCTTGACTACTAAATTAAAGAGCTTGTGTATGTGAAGGATGAGGATATTCCCTATGATTTTAAAAATTTCAACATGGTAGCCTTCAATGTCCTTATATTTCTCATTTGCAAGATCCTTAATCCCAAACTCTATGTCACCCAAAGAAAAAAATTCATCCTTTGTAGGAACAATAGGAATGGTGTTCATGGAATTAGGGAACTTGTAAATACTTTTAAGGTAGGAATTTCAGTCTCTTAAGGGAATCATATTATTTTATTTAGTATTGTAAATTAGAATTTGTCTCTAGAACTTATTAGGATCAAGCTTAGATAGGTGTAAAAGCCTCTCCGAATTTTTATTTATATAGTGCATTGTTTTCCTTTATTGATCTTATCGAGTTTTAAGGACCCATTAGAAGCACCCCCTAATGGTTTTTCTAGCAATTTTACATTTTTTATCATACCAAGGGTTGGTTATTATTCTTTTTATAGGACACCTCGAAAGAAACTTGTTAATAGAAGTGGAAGAGTAGTTGTAAAATTATAATAGAGGTATCTACCTTACTTTTGTTTAAAAAAAGGGACCTTTGATGGTTAAAATTTTCTTCAATGAAGTTCATGTGCATGGAAAAATTTAGAATTAAGGTTAAAGGTTACTTTGATAGTTTATAATTGTTTTACAAAGGATGTCAAAGGATAATTGTTTACATCTTATAATTATGAATATAAAAAATAATGTTATAGTTAAATCATTATTATTTTCAATTTGTAATATTTATTTTGTATTTTATTGTAATTAATTGTGAATCTATAATTATATAGTTTAAATCTAAAAAGGAAAAAGTTTTATTTGAAAATTCTTAATAAAATAAATTAAATTTTTAAATCCCTTCATTAAGCAAGCATATGTATATGGTAAAATTTATTATTGATAATGTTTAATGAATTCAATGTTAACACAAATATATAATAGTATTGTAGATCTTTTAAACTACACTAAAAATAAAAATGTAGATATTTGATTAACATAATTATACTTAAATTATATAATTTAGTAACTTAAAATACAAAAATATGAAAATAGAAAAAAAATATGAATACTAGAGTTATTTAGCCTAATCAATATTTTGAGACGAGAAATGTACTTATTTTAAAACCTTCAATTCATAATTAAATATTATTAAAAAAAATTAAAAAAAAATAAAATTGTAGAAATTATTTCAAAATATAAAATATTTAACTTTTTATTATCTTCTTAACCTATAAAGAAATAAACATTAAAAAAAACATATTAACCCAACAACCATGCAAATAGTTTTGATAACCATTTATATATTTTCTATTAATAAATTTAACACAACTTAAGATTGCAAATAGATTTGATAATAACCATTTATATATTTTCTATTCATAAATTTAACACAACTTAAGCTTAATAACCATTGATATGATGATGATGATGATTAACGTCCACTAAGACCTAATTGGTCTATCGGACCTTAAGAGGGTAAGAGATTACTTGTGATTCTTTAGAATTTTGTTTTTATGCTCGAAAAGCATTAAGAGAAGCTTTCCAAGATCACCATACTTTTATTGAGTTAAGAGGTTAGGAAGATTGGAAGTGTGATCAATATTTTGAAAATGAGATCTAATATGGGTATAGGCTGGACAATCTAAGAGAAAGTGTTTTTCATCTTCAACCTTCTTAGTGTCACAAAGGTGACACACTCTTTCATCCCATGGCATTTTAGAAATTGACCAACGTCTAGCTTCACTATGGAGCTCGTGAGAATTTGTTCTGATCTTAGCAATGCTTATTTTTTTCTTTACACTTGGCAAAACAGATAGATAATTTTGATCTTCTAGATTAGGGTTGATTATATCTTTATAATACCCTAATTTTCTTTTTTCCTCTAACTCTTTATCACACCACATTTTTTCCTTAAATTTTGATTTGACATTTTTTTTAATAGTATCTTTATTCTACAAAATGGTTTCTTCCATGATTCCCCAATAGTTTAGCCAAGACCAGGCGTCTTTATGCAATCCTCGCTTGAGTCGATGGTGATTATGACTTGATTTTGAAGCAATTTTAGGTAGCCTCTTCTCTTCCATGTTGTTTAACTTGTTCTTATACATTAGGTATCTATTCATATCCATGCTCTCAATGAGGGAGAGGCTTGTTTCTACGAGGAGGATGGGATAGGGCATATTTCCTTTAATTTTGAGATTAGAGGTTATAAAATTCTTTTGTATTTTCTCTATCTTTCTCCAGGATTCACGAGAGATATTACAGCCCCAGACTTCACATCCATAAAGAATAACAAGTGTAACAAGAGTCTCAAAGAGGAGTTTCTTCTTATCCCAACTCCAAAGATCGACTGATTTACAATTGTTTTCAAGCCCATAATAAGTTTTCCATCCCCCAATAATATTTTTCTCAATGCTATAAATCCAATTGAGCTTGTGGTGAATATCAATTCCAAGATATTTGTATGAAGTCACTTCCTCCAAAATGTTGTTGTCATATACAAAGGTATCATAAGCGATCTTATTGGATTTAATAATCATGACCTTAGTCTTATCAGTATTAACATTCATACCCATATTGGAGCAAAAATCCTTGAGGATTCTTAGTTGGTTTTCAAGATCATGGGGACTCCTTGCCATAAGAACGATATCATCAGCATAAAGAAGAATATTAATGACTATACTAGTGAGAGTAAGGCCAACACAACCTGTTTTTTCCAAGCATTCTTCTAACTTATCAATGCATATGCCAAAAAGGGTAGGGGACAAGGGACAACCTTGTTTGACTCTGATATTGCAGTTAATCTCTTTTGACTAGCCCTCAGTGTTTTTAAATTTAGCAATAATGTTCTCATACATCCTTATTGCAACAACCCTTAAATCGAGAGGCACTTTTATCTCTTCCAACATATTCCAAAGGTTTTCCTAGGAACCATGTCAAAAGATTTTCTAAAGTCAACAAAACAACAAAAAAGATTGGTTTTGGTATTGCAGAACTCCTCTGCAATAATCCTAAAGGTAACAAGATGGTCCACAGTTGATTGATATCTCCTAAACCCGACCTGTCCTTTAGCTCTTTCACTGTGACTTTCTAGCCAAATGCTAATCGTCTTTTCCAAAATAATTCCATAAAGCTTGGCTAAAATCGGGCTAATCATAATGGTCCTATAATTAGAGGGAATGTTTTTATCCCCCTTTTTAAAAATAGGAACAATGAGGCTTTGTGTCCATGGTTTAGGGAAGCCCTGCTTGACTGCTAAATTGAAGAGCTTGTGTATGTGAGGGATAAGGATTGGCCCTTCGATTTAAAAAAAATCATCTTGGTAGCCTTCAATGTCCTTAGCTTTCCCATTTGCGAGCCACTTAACCCCGAACTTTATTTCATCTAAAGAAAAAACTTCTTCCTTTGTAGGGACAATAGGAATGGTGTCCATGGCATTAGGAAACTCGTAAAGACTTTTTAGGTAGGAATTTCAGTCCGTTAAGGGAATCCTATTATTTTCTTTAGTATTGCGCTTTCAAATTTGGCTCCAGAAATTCTTAGGATCCAACTTGTATAGTTGTGAAATTTGCTCTTGCCTTTATTTGATATAGTATCTTTTTTTCCTTTTAATTAGGGATTTGTAAGTATTGATATTATCGAGTTTTAAGGGCTCATTAGAAGCATCCCTAATGGATTCCTAGCAATTTTACATTCTTTATCATACCAAGGGTTGGTTGTTCTATTATTCTTTTTATGGGACACCTCAAAAGAGAACTTGTTAATAGAAGTGGAAAGGGTAGTTGTAAAATTATGATAGAGTTCTTCAATGTTTTCCTTATAAGTTATGAGGTTTAATTTACTATTTAAATCCTTTAAGAAAATATCAATTTTACTTTTTTCAAAGCGCAAATTCTTTTGATTATCATAATTCTCTTCAATGGTGCTCCTATGCATGGAGAATTTTAGAGTTAGGGTTAAAGGTTTATGATCAGAGTTAGGATCATGGTCATTTAAAAGGTCAAAAGTTGTTATTTGGTTGGAAACAGGGATATCAAATATCACATAATCTACAACACTACTACCTAGCCCATGAATACGGGTCATTTGGTTGGAGTTTGGCCACTTCATTACTCCATTGCAAATTATTAGGTCTTGAGAGCTACAGATCTTGACCAACTCAGTACCAAACAAATTCCCAATTAGGTCTTTAGAGCTTCTTTTGTAGCTATTAGATAAAACAAGGTCCTCATCTAGCCATAAAGGATTATGGTTGGAGTCATCACTTAAAAGAGTAGCTTGTTTAGTTTCATTCATAGCATTAAAGTCTCCTAGCAGCAGGTTATTACCTTCATTTTTCAAATTATAAATATCTCGTTCTAAATTATTATAGGGACAATTTTAGCTAGATTATTGTTCTTATAAAAAGTAGAATTAATAGGTGCAAAATAACAAATTGTTATATACATCTTCTTAGCATTGGTGTCTGAAATTTTTATCCAAATGTATTGATTAAGAGGGTCAATCTTATGTAGTTGAATGTGAGGAGAAATATTTTTTCTAATATAACAAGCTATGCCTCCTATCCCTCTACAGTGGGATTTTTTGTTCCATGTCGACCTCAAGACAAATCCTTCCATGTTAAGGACCTTAGACTCCTCATGCTCCCAAGTTTCATCTAGACAGATAATATCAATATCACTCGGGATCCAACTTATCATAGGACCTTTGCGCCATGGCAAGCCATGACAATTCCAAAAAAGGATCCCAAGTGTCTCAAATTCCTATTTATTATTATCCTTCTAGTCTCTATTCCTAACAATAGCTTTTCGATTTCTAATTATTGCCCATTTTCCTTCGTTCCTGGCTTCTTTTACCTTTTGGACTTCCTTCCTTAATTCATCTTGGTCTTCGGGAATGAGGTCTTCATTTATAAATATTCACGACCCTTTTAAGTTCAGAGATTTACTAAGTATGCTATATTTATGGTCGTTACAACTTACTTTGACACGGATCAACCTATCTTTGTGATCAATTATTTTTCCTAGCCTCTTTGCTTCTATGAGGTAAGTTGTATCAATTTGTGATTTATTTTTTAATTCTTCTTTTACTATTGC
>ML786712.1:45778-100964 GCA_009831015.1 Picea engelmannii | reverse complement strand
ATCTTCAACCTTCTTAGTGTCACAAAGGTGACACACTCTTTCATCCCATGGCGTTTTAGGAATTGACCAACGCCCAGTTTCACTATGGAGCTCGTGAGAATTTGTTCTTATCTTAGCAATGCTTATTTTTTTCTTTACACTTTAGATAAATAATTTTGATCTTCTAGATTAGGGTTGATTACATATTATATATATATATATATATATATATAATAATAATTATATTTTCGAATTAGTATATTTTTCTTATTAATGTAAAAATATTTTTTTAATTAATAATTTTCATTTTCATTAATGTATAGAGATTATAAATTTTAATTGTTAAAAAATTAATGTAACTTTATTTTAATATTTAAAATTGATTTTTGTTTTATATTTATTTTAACTTTTAACATTTATAAAATAAAAAATATTTTACTAATTCATTGATCTCTATAATAATGATAATTATTGTTTTTTTATATATATTATTCTCATTTGGAATTTATTCAAATTGACAAGTCAAAAAGCTAATAGCTCCAGGTAACTAAATTGAAAATACACATATTTTTTAATTCATATATGTTTATAATGACAATTGGACACCAATTTATACTTCATTTCACTTAACAATTGTGGTGTAACCTTTCATATAGATACATTGTCCTTTTGAGTTATTGCAATAACTAAGTATAATTACATTGTCCTTTGAGTTATTGCAATAATTAAGTATAATTACGCGGAAAGGCGTACACCTATTGACAATGGGCAGATTTAATAGGGGTTTAGTGCTTAATAAGTTTTCTATGGACAAGATTAAATATGGCTAGAATATTCTTAGTAGTCACACAAAATAAATGGCTGTGATTTCAATCATTAACTTCCTAGCTATTATAAAGACATCAGTTTATGTGTTTATTTTTTTACATTTACTTAATCATATTTAAAAATTACTTTGATAGCTAGCTGATTGCCACATAAGTGATTGACAGAAATTAAAATATTAACACCAGATAAATGAAGCCCAACAATTTATTTGTTAATAGATAATAAAATTTAATATATTTTTTTAAAGATTCATTTCATCTTCTCAACCTTTCGACGTTCACCAACAGCTATTTTACTGTTGTACTAGTTATATGAGATTTATTACAAGTCATCCCCGTTTGAAGTTCTTCGACCTTAAACATTGGACAATTGGACACCAATTTCTACTTCGTGAAACAATTAAGGTGTGACCTTTTCATGCAGATACATTGTCCTTTAAGTTATTTCAATAATTAAGTTAATTATATTAAGTTTATTACCAAGTCATCTCCGTTCGAAATGCTTCAACCTTTAATCACGGGAAAGGATGAATGATGTGATATAAAGTATTTGTTTTTCAAAGTGTCTTCGTTTTCTAGCAAATTCTTCTAGATATGTCTATATAGGAGTTGTTGCATACAAATTTTTCATGACACATGGAAGACATCATGTAAGTTTTCTGGTATTTCTAGCACATATGCTACTTAGAAAAATCTCCTTCAAACTTGGTACAACTCATAAAATGTGGGTGCAAGTTTATGATTTTTGTACTTTTGAATTTTTCATACGGTTGTAATTTAACAAACACCCAATTCTTTATTCAAATTCATGATCAGTTCATTTTAGATTAGCTTGTTGCTTAATTCCATCCTTGGATTGGTTGAGATTATTTTTAAGGATACAAATCATTTCATCAAAAGTTGCTTTAGTAGTTTTTTTTTATAGCAGGATCGTTGAATTTGGAGATAACATACTCGTATAGATTATTTTTAAGGATACAAATCATTTCATCAAAAGTTGCTTTAGTAGTTTTTTATAGCAGGATCATTGAATTTGGAGATAGCATACTCTTTTATTGGTGGTGAAGGATATCTATATAAGGATTCAAATGGATTAATTTTGCTTGACATGCGATATGTGGTGTTTTTTATCTACCACTTCAAGGCATTTATTTACCACTTTAATTTTTCCGTTGGTCTAAGGATGGTATGAAGTGCTCATGGTTAGTGTGATACCTACATGTTGGGATAATTATTTCCAAAATATGTTGGTAAATTTGTTGTCCCTGTCACTAATGATGACTTTCAAGAATCCATGGAGTTTATAAATATTTTTCACATAGCTATCAGTGATTTGGGTGGCTTGATATTTTAATGAAATTCCAATGAAATGGAAATATTTGGTTAATCTATCTACAATTACAAATATGCTATCAATCCATTCTAATGTAGGGAGACCTATGATTAAGTCCATTAACACCTCAATCCATTCTTGATCTGGGATATGAAGGGGTTGAAGGAGACCTAGAGGTGTGATTGATTAAAACATTACATTCTACCACATATTTTGAATATCAACCTTCATTCCTTTCCGGAAGAATGATTGTCAAATATTATAGTATGCTTTGAAAAATCCAACATGGCCTATAGACTGGGACTCATGATTATGTCTTAAGATTTGTATTTTGAATTTGGAAGTGTGGGAAAAATACATTCTTCCTTTATACCATAGTATATCATTCTCCCATGTAAATTTGGAGTATGAAGCCACGTTGTTATTGAATTACTCAATTATGTTTTTTATCTCTAGATTTTTCACGTATTTTGCTTGAACATAAAAAAATCCATTCAGGGAAAACTATTGAAATTGAGAACAATGTAACAATCCCTTCTTATTTTCTTGATAAGTTATCCACAACTTCGTTTTCCTTGCCCTTCCCGTAGAGAATTTCAAAATCAAAAACTTGTATTTTGCTAACCCATTTTTGTTGTTCTGGTGATAATCTCTTCTAGTTTAAGAAATATTTTAAGATTTTTTGGTCTATTTTAATTAAGAATTGTAACCCAACCAGATATTATTTCCATTTTTCCAAGGCATGAATGATTTCCAACATCTCATGATCATACATAGATTTTGATTTCTTTGTAGGATTTCATTTCTAGTTTTGAAGGCAATGGGATTCTTTTTTTGCATAATCACTTATCCTATCCCATTTATTGCAGCATCGCATTTGATCACAATTTTTTTAGTGAAATCTAGGGTATCCAAAACAAAGGTTGAAGTCAATAAATTCATTTTATTAAAACAAGTTTTCGTTGCATAATTCCATCTAAACAAATACTTTTTCAATAGTGCTATTAGTGGAGCAACATTTTCTACATACTTGTTTTACAGATATTCGATAATATATCCTATAATTTCCAAGAATCCTCATAAAGATGTGATAGTTTTTGGAGCATACCACTTAGTAATAACTTAAATCTTCTTTGGGTCCACCTTAATTCCCTCCACTGATACTACATGGACCATAAATTGTATCTCTCTTCTTCCAAAGTTTCATTTTGATTTGTTGGCATATAACTTATTTTCCTCTAATAGCTTCAAAATTATTTCTACGTTCTTAAGGTGTAAATTCCAATTTCTACTATAAACATGTACATCATCAAATAAAAGCTATACAAATTTTCACAAGTGTGGAAAAAATAGATCGTTCATCACTTCCTAGAAGCTAGTTAGGGCATTGGATAATCGAAAAGGAATAGCATGAAATTCATATAGTCTCCCATGTGTACAAAAGGCAGTTTTAAGAATGTCCTCTTCTCATATTCTTATTTGATAGTATAAAGATTTAAGATCAAGTTTTGAGAAATACTTTGCTTTGTGGAGCTTGTCCAAGAGTTCATCCACAAACAAGATGGGAAACTTATCTTTGATCGTAATCTTATTCAATTCTCAATAATGAATACAAATTCTATAGGAGCCATACTTTTTCCTCACTAGTATGACTAACATTGAATATGAGCTCTTTCCTTGGTTTATTATGCCATCTTATAATAATTCTTGAACCAGTTGATCGATTTCAATTTTATGTTGATGAGATTTCTTGTAAGACTTCCTCCTAACTAGAGTTGATCTAGGAATGATTTCTATGGTATGATCTATTGATCGTATTGGGGGAAGGTCACAAGGTAAGCCTTGAAAGAATATATTATATTTTTCAAGAATATTATCGAGACCATCATGATGTTTTGTTTCATCGTGTATTCCTTCCATTGAATAACAATGTAAAAGATAGGCTTTGGCTCCCTTCCTAATCATTTTATTTATTTTTCTAGATGAGAATATTTGGGTGGGTAGGATGTTGATTCAATGGAATTTGCATTTTTCCTCTTTTATAGAATCTTAGGAATCAAATTTGTATATTTAATATTATTGTCCCAATAGATGCCAACCATTGGGATCCTAGGACAATGTCCACTCCCAAAATCACCATGGAATACATTGGAGATAGTAATCTATAGTCATCAATAGACAACTCTTACTTATTGAATTTACAATTGCAAGAAGCAGTTCTATCCCCCAGAAATGTAATTTGGAAGTAATATGTAGGGTAGAAAACTAGAGTCAATTTCTTTGCGATCATTATTTCTATGAAATTGTGTGAAATTTCGCTATCTATAAACACCATTATTTTGGTTTTCTTAATATAGCCAAAAATCTTGAGAGTTTGGGGTTGGGTAATACATGTCATTGTGGATACAAAAAGTGTTGGCATGGAATTCAATTTGTTGGATCCCTCATTGACAGTACCCTTGTCAGAAGAAGATGTGTCCCCAACTTCCTCTTCCCTGTCACTCTCACTAATATTTTTTTTTCACATAGAAGGAATCTTGTCCTTGCATTTATTCCTTGGACTTCAATTGGGTGCATTTCATGTGAAACAATGTCTCTTTTACTTCCTTTTATTTTATTTTGGCTTCCTTATATTAGGAGGGATATATTTTGAAATTGATTTATTAATTTGGGGGTTAGGGAGTTGTTGATAGGACATAAGTTTGTATTCAATGATTTTTTCTTTTTGTCGTGATTTCTCAACATCCTTGAGTTCTAGTAATTTGAGATCATGAATTATTTAATTTCCATTCCTATTATTAAAATATTCAGTAGATGTTTCTCAAATATGTCTTGGACATGGGTGAATAATACATACATATCATTAAAATATTCCTCCATTGAGCGTGATTATTGCAATTAGGAAAGTTGGACAAAGATTCCATCTTCCTTTATATCTTGGAAATGTTTTTTTAATGTGTCCCAATATATAGCTATCCTCTGATATTTGGAATTCCACCATAAGGATAAAGAACATTCCAATTTATCTCAGTGAATCAATTCCATGATAATTTCCTCTTCCTCATCGATTATTTGATGATAATCAAAATAATTTTCAACTTTATTTATCCATATTGTGCCTTCTCAATCTTCCTCTTTGTCAAATTTAGGTATTATTAATTTTACCTTGTGTGTATAAATATTGAATGAATTTGAGTTGGATGATTGTATAAATATTGAATGAATTTGAGTTGAATGATTGGTGTGTCCATGAAAATGACGTGTGATAAGTTGGAATAATCACCCTTACCACCATTTTTTAATGGTTTAAGCTCCTCCTCGAGTAGCTTAAATTCTCAGGCATTCAATTCTTGCCTCCTCGGCGAGGCATTCAATTCTTGCTTCCAACTTTTTCATTGTATCAATTACTTTTGCATTTGGAGGCTCTCCAACATCCCAAGTATTCTTTGAATTATTTTTCCGTCTTGTGATTATTTGCATGAGCCCAAAAAGATCCTCTGGATTTATGAATTGAAAGATAAAAAATTATTTGTACATGGTTGCTTGGTATGGTGCTATACATCTAAAAGGAAATCACATATGGCTAAAAAAGAAGCATTGTACGAATGTTGAAAAAGGAGATTTGGTGGATGGGGTAAATAATGTGTGGTAGTTAAAGGAAGCTAGGATAAGAATGTACAATAGTTGGAAGAATGTACAACAAAATGGTTGATGTGCACCTATTTATTCCATAGTTTTTCCAAGATCTTGACTTGATACCAATTGTAGGAAAACAAATAGAAAATAATTATATTTTATAATTCCTTCCTGATTAAAATGAAAAATAGATACATGTTTACATTATGTGGAACCATTGGGGTGTAACCTTTCATGCGGTTATGTTTTCCTTTGAGTTATTACAATAATTAAATATAATTATATTAGGTTTATTACAACAAATTTTACCCTCTCATCATAGACATGACTTGATTTAGATATACTTATTTTATCATATAAAATTATTTATTTAGATGATGTGAATGATGTGATTGCAATTAATTCTATGGTTTATGTACATGCATGCTTTATGTTTCTAATGTGACAAATGTGAGTCTAGAATTTCATTTTCTAATGAATCACTAAGATCATAAAATATCATAGGCACATGAACATATGTAATGAATTCAAAATGTTGCTCAAGAAGTCTCAATTGTAGGAACTTTAGTCGAAGCATAGGATCTTGAATGCAATAGATGTTGTTCAATGGAGACACAAACAATTATTAATCCAAGTGGATTATAATGAAATTTTGTATAATGAGCACAATTTATTGAGTTAACAATTCTTTGAACACACTATAATACTTGGAAACATTGTTGGTTGCATGACTAATGCATACTCTAATTGACCTCAAGAAATAAACAATGGGCGATTAAATCATCCATGACATGGAAGCAAGGTTATAGGTTCATCCACTAGCATTGCCGATGAATCCTATATACATAGGAAAATATAATATTTTTTTTCAAACAAGCAAAAATCATGATAAACATAGGCCAAAAAAATAAAATAAAGTCCATGGTACATTGATAGTGGTTTCTCCAAGCATATGACAGGAGACAAAAGTAAGTTTGAATTTTTAACTGAAGAAAAAGGTGGAAATGTCACTTTTGGAAAGAATTATCTAGCCAAAATCAGAGGAAAATGAACTATTTTATTAGATGAAGATAAAAAGGGAAAGACTAAAGAACAAAATGTGTTCTACGTTGATGGTCTAAAACATAAATTATTAAGTGTAAGTCAAATGTGTGACCAAGGAAACAATGTTCTTTTTCATTCAAGAGGTTGTAAGGTAATGGATGCGAATATGGGGAAGATTGTTGTTAAGGCAGTCATAACTTTAGGGAATGTGTATGTTCTAGAAGAAGGTATATAAAAATGTTACATTGGTAAAACTGATGAGACTTGGATTTGGCACAAAAGACTAGGTCATCTTATTTTTTATCATCTTGTTAAGATAGTAAGAAAATATGTTGTGAGAGATATGCCTAAGATCTCCGAACCTGAGAATATTGTCTGCAAGTCATGTCATTTTGGAAAACAGACAAGAGTTCAATTCAAGGCAAGAGAACACTCCACCACTCGACCTATTAAGCTGATACACATGAATCTACGTGGCCCTACGAGTACACAATATCCTCGAGGTGAAATACATTTCATTCTATTAATTGATGACTATACTAGAATGGATTGGGTTGGATTGTTGAGGCATAAATTCAAGGCTTTTGAGAAATTTGAATTTTTCAAAGCATAGGTAGAAAATTAAATGGACTTAAAAATCAAATGTCAAAGGTCATATAGAGGAGGAGAATTCACATCTGATGAATTCAACATTTTTTTTGAAAAACATGGGATCAAGAGACAATTTTTTATTGCCAGAACCCCTCAGCAGAATGGAGTAGTGGAAATGATGAACAAAAGAGTTCAAGAAATGGCTAGGGCCATGCTTGATGAATCAAAAGTAACCATAACCTTTTGGAGAGAGTTTTTTCAAATTGTTGTCAACTTTCTTAATAAGGCACACATAAGAGTAAATAGTTACAAAACCCCCTATGAACTATGGCATGACAGACACACATGAATAGAGAACTTCAAAATCTTTGGTATAAAATGCTACATTAAAAGAAACGAAGACAACTTAGGAAAGTTTGACTCTAGATATGATGAAGGTATTATGTTAGGATACTCCTTCAGAAGTAAACGATACAAGTGCTATAACAAAATACTCCAGAATATAATCGAAAGTATAAATGTAAAAGTAGATGGAAGAAAATTCCATCTAGTAAGACACCAACATCATGATGAGACACAAGAGGACAACATGAATGAGGATTAGGAAACATAGGATTCAAAAGAACAGGAGAGAATGGAAACATCACATCCAAAGACCCCATCAAGGTATGTTCAAAAACATCATCCAAAAGCTCAGATTCTTGGAAATAACGAAAGAAGTGTACAAACTAAAAGAAAACTTATAGATACATCTACCTTTGCAATTTTTTCAATGTTGTCCATGATTGAACCCCAAAAATTTTCTCAAGAAAGTCAGGATGACCATTGGGTCAAATCCATGAATGAAGAACTAGACCAAATAGAGAAAAACAAGACATGGGATCTTGTCCCAAGACCAAATGACAATAATGTAATTGGCACTAAATGGGTATATAGAAACAAGTTAATGAAGATGGATAGAAATTCAGAATAAGGCCATATTGGTATGCAAAGGGTATGGTCAAGTAGAAAGAGTGGACTTTGAAGAATCCCCCCCCCCCATTGTAAGAATTGAAGCTATCAGAATGTTTTTAGTTTTTGAATGCTACAAAAAATCCAAACTCTACTAGATGGATGTCAAATCAACATTATTGAATGGTGATCTTGAGGAATAATTTTATGTGGGGCAACCGAAAGGTTTTATGCTAACTGACTATAAGAATTATATAAGTCGACTAAGGAAAGCATGTATGGGTTAAAACAGGCTCTAAGAGCTTGGTATTACAGACTCAACAGGTATTTGCACCAGAAAGGTTTTAATAAGGGATCAACTGATAGCAACTTATACATCAAGGTTGAAGGTAATGACCTGTTAATTATCGTAATATATGTTGATGACATTGTTTTTGGTAGTAACATTGAACTAATTAATAAGAATTTTGTAGCTGCAATGAAACAAGAGTTTGAGATGTCCATGTTAGGAGAAATCTCCTTCTTTCTTGGCTTACATATTCATTAATCAGAAAAATGAATTTTTATTTCCCAAAGAAAATACCTCAAGGAAATGTTAAAAAAGTTTAGCATGGAAAACGTTACACCAATAAGCACTCCCATGACTACCAGTTGCAAAATATGCAAAGAGGATGGTGCTCTAGAAATAAATCAAACCATGTATAGGTCCATGATAGTCAGTTTACATTATATCACAGCTTCAAGGCATGACATCATGAAAGGTGTTGGTTTGGTAGGCAGGTTTCAGTCCAATCCCAAGGAAACGCATGTTCTTGTAGTCAAAAGAATATTCAGGTACTTGAAAGGAACTATTGATTACGAATTGTGGTATCCCAGGAACACAGATCTCCTTCTCGGAGATTATACAGATACATATTGGGAAGAAATTATTGATGATAGAAAAAAAACTAGTGGACATGCATTCTTCCTTGGTAGTTGTTTAGTATCCTGGTTCAATAAGAAACAAACTTATGTTTCTCTCTCTACAGTTGTCACATAGTATATAGTTGCAACATCCTGTTGTGCATAAGTGTTGTGGATAAAGACCAATATCAAGGATATTCAAGTTCCCTGTGATCAACCTATTTCTATCATGTGTGACAATACAAGTGTTATTAATCTCTCAAAAAACCTTGTTCAACACACTAAAACTAAGCATATCCCCATTAAGTATCACTTTCTCAGAGAAAAAGTTTAGGATGAGGTGGTTAAATTAGAATATGTTCCTTCCAAAGAGAATCTTGAAGATATATCTACCAATCCATTACCTAGGTACACCTTTGAGTACCTCAAAGAGAATATGGGAGTCCTTCCCACTCCTCATTCAGGTGCATAAATCTTCATGACATGTTGGAGGCTGTTGAAAGACCTTCCCAACCTTAGGGAGAGCAATGCAAGAAATTAAGAAGCAAGAAACACAAAATTCTGATAGTGGGAGTCACTCTCATGATGTGTGCATTCATACAGACAATTCCCTTTTACATTGATGTCAAAGGGGGAGAAACATACAACTGCGACAAAGAGGACCATACAACAAGGGGGAGTGAAGGCTATAGGAAAACACTGATAGGAGAGAAACTCAACAATAAGAGTTGCCATCAACGAAAAAGGGGTAGTTTGTTGCGAATATGTTTTACTTGATGTCAACATGGCATGCATGCAGAGGAAGTGTGTGGAAGGCTTGAAGTGCGCATATAAAATATGGTGTAAAGTAGGCACACAAGAAGAGGAAGTGCACAGAAGGATAATTTATAATATACTATTGCATATTCACATGAAATGGAACTCCTAGAACATATCGTGAAAACAAATGTGTGCAAAAGGATTGAAGGGATCAATGACGTAAAATAAATCACAAAATTTATTGAGTCTGCCAAGAGTCCAAGAAAAATATGAGGATAACCTCTGATGCAATTAAGAAGTGAAGTGGAATGCGACAAACTCCCTAAGTGAAATGCAACAGAGTATGTGAAATATTGCAAAGATGAAAACCTATAGGGAACCTTGAGTCGGTGCAATGAATGGTGCAGTGGAGTGTGACGAGATGGAGTTCAAAGTAGAATGTGATAGAATGAGTCACTGGAGGCACTTACAATCTAATGGGGAAATTCAATGAGCACACTGCAGGACGAGTGTGACATGATGAATACTTGTGAATTGAGTCTTGCTCTCTATTTCTATCTGTGTTGTAGATAATTTGTACACCATAATGAAATTATTGCTCCATTCTTCAAAAGATGCTCAGATAATATGGAGCATTGTCGTAGGAAGACTTGGTCCATTTGATTTAGTCAAAAATTTTCCACAATGTAACAATCATGCATAGACATACTTTATTTATAAAAAATTGTAACTGGCGTGATTTTGATAAGGTCAAAGTTTGATCACAATATAGTCGTCATACTTTATTTGGACAAAATTGTAACTAATAGGATTTTGATGTGGTCAAAGTTTGTACACATTGTAGTTGTTACACATCCACATACAGGAAGGTGAACTTAGGAAATTTAGTATAAGTATGGATGTGCTCTAATCATGGATGTGTACACACGAAGTGAGGTGGAATATGATACTATAACAGTTCATAGGAGAAAAAATGTAAATTTGTCAAGATGTGTTGAAATATTTAGTAATGTAATAATTTTTTCTGATTTTAGGGTGGAAGGGTGGTGCTAGGGTGAGTAAAAGCTCACTGAGTATTGGATTACTCATTATCTATAACAGGTTGGTTCCTGAGAGGATTGGTGTCCTCACTATCTATGACAGGTTGGTGCATGAGAGGATTGGTGTCCTCGTTATATGCATCAGGTGGATTCTTGTTGAGATGAAAAATTTGTAAGTTGGTGCTTGCAAAAGAACATAAATAATATTTTTTTTGGTTTTTTCCCGCATTGGGTTTGCATGCAAAAATATTTTTGTATTGTGTTCACTGTGTTGTTTTTATTTCTACTTGTATCTACAATTAAGTGCACACTTCTAAATAACTTAGATGGCTATTTTTATTTCTCTTGTATATATCATTACGTGGGATTTTTTAAATAAATCAACTGGTTGAAAGGAAAGAAAAATACAAAAGGTTAATGCAATAATGTTCACCCCCCATATCAGTATTGTTGTGAGTATCGACATACAAATATATATCATTGTAGTAGATGTGTTGTATGTTGAGTATTGTATTGTAGCAAGCATGCCTTGTGGAGCAGTTATTTCCATAAGGATTATTTGATGGTGTTACCCTAACTTAAGGGTTCTTTCTATGTATTGGTGTTATTCTTGTGTGGATTTATTTAGTTATTTCGAAGTTAATGGTTTATCTTCTATTTTTTATTTACCAAGATTTATGAAGAGTGGTGATAGAGCTCTTTCTTCTGCTGAAAAATGAAGACTTGTTTTTTTAATAATCTATTTTGCAAATTTTCATAAGGAAATAGAGGGATGTGATAGTTAGATCCATTCATGTAGTTTTATGTGTAGAATATGAATAAACTAATTGCATATCGAATTTCCTTATGGTAAAATATCCAATTTCCAAAACAAATTGTTCTAATTAGATTATGGGAAGAAAATATATCATTGATTTAAAATCAACTATTCTAGGGTCTTTCCAATGATGGATACCAATATTTTAGAGCGTATATATTTTGACACGACACCGTGATTACAGCCAAACAAACACCATTAGATACATAATTTTTGGAGATTTGATCTAATATATTATATGATACACTTTCAATGAATATTTAACATGCTACAACCCATACAAATTTCTAACACAAAAAGGCTAACCACACCAAATAATAGCAATGTGGAGACATATGAAATGGGAGGAATTTTTAATTTTCTTTTGGATCTAGGGGAATCAATAACTAGCTAGGATTACGTGGTTCAAACTTACGCTTAAATATCGCTAGTTTCAACTATAAACACTATGCTAAGTGTAACAACATGTAAACCACACCTAAAAAGAAACATGTGCCTCAACCTAAGGTCAATATGTCCCAAATGGGGTTGCCTACACTTTCAACCAAGATACAATGTGCCAACGTCTCATTGGAGCCAATTATAGATATTAATTTTCAACTTGCATATTCTCTAGTGGTATTGTTACTTCCAAATCCATAATTGACCTTTTAGAATGTGGCAAATATTTTCAATTTGAAGTGATATTTTTATTCATATACACATGATCATGGAGGGAATTTCAAGCACAATACTCGGTCATTCATCACATGTTGGATGTTTGGGCTGACCCAGGTCCTACTTTAGGTTTCCAACAAAACCCTGCATACCATTGGCCCTTCTCGAGACCAGAAGCCAACATTGCATAGAGAGTGCATAATAAAGTCTCACTCGAGATGGCTTATGGGTGACAACAATACCCAAATGTCTGCATTCTTGGAAGGGAGGATTTTGTGGGGATGTTAGACATTCTTTCTACCTCAAAATATATCTTATATACTATTATAACACCTCATTATATCTATATCTATCATTCTGTAATCAGATCCATTCATTCATTCATCATTACTAATAATAGAAAGAAATAAGACAAGCATTGCACATAGAGACAAAAATTTACCATGGTTCACCCCCTAGGCTACGTCCATAAATATCTGGCATTCATATCTCTTTTCTTATTCTCCATCAAAATCATAGCATTGCACACATTACAGTTAACAAGTTTTTATGACATTGTGTGCATTACTGATGGGGCTGACAAGATCGCACCAAGCTCCACATATTGTGACCTTACCCTTTATTACAATACATCTCTCTCTCTCTCTCTCAATAATGATTCTTAGATCATATCCAAAACTATCTCCATAACTAAATCACTCACAAACAATAGCTAGATCTCACAATATCTCTAACTAACCACAACACGCAGATCTAGTCAAATCTCACAATATATATTTATACTACAAAAATGGGTTAGTATCCATTACCAAAATGGCCAAAACCCTAACCCACTAACGCCAGGTGGATTACATTTATCCACTTTCTAACTTCCCATGCATGGTTGTTTTGCATCCTTCCTCGGTGTTGATTTTCCTTGTATTCTAGTATGAGCTCTTTTTTGGGTACATTTTATAACTATCTTCTTTAATTGTTGCGATGTTCCCCAAAATGGCCTGCGCCAACAGGCCCCCAACACTTATCTATGGCTTGCCTCAAGCCACTCACGTAGTGCGTGCCTCCTGCACTGACTTTTCCAGCGCCTCGAGCATGCCTGAAATGTCTTCAACTTTAGATTTTACTTGTGCACTCTTTTCTTCTACAGTCTGTGCACTAATAGGATCCTTCAACATTTCTCGACTTTCCAATCCAACCTGTCCAATCTAACCTCTAGCTACCTCAATCTCCATCGACATTTTCTCTACGCCTTCTTGCAGTGGTTCCAACTGCGCCTTCCTTGCATTCTTTTTTTCTTGGATAGTATTCAACTCCGTGTGCAAATTATTCATTTATTGGGCACTCCTCAATCTATCTGGTATTGTCATCATCTTCTGATTTTTCTTCAGTTCTTGTAAGGCTATGTCTACACCTTCCTATTTATGGTCTATCTCCTACATTTTTCCATCCTCCTATAGATTTCTCCATAATTGTGCACTTTTATTGTACAACTCTGTTATTTCCTAAATGCTCAGTGAAATACTCTTCGTATGACTTATAACCTCATGTTCCCTTTTTGTTATTACATTTGGTGGAGTGTTAGGTGCTAGGAATTCTATCAACTCTTAAATGTGGCTCCTATAAGCCTCCATATCATGCGATATCTTCTCAATTTTCTCCTTTGTTAGTATATTCTCTTATTGCATGCTATCAAGAATTGTTTTAAACACTTCTTTCACCTGCTACTCCATTCTTCCAATGCATTGTTGTTGATATTACTCCTGCATGTTCTTCTTCCTTGTGATATTTCCTCAACTATTTACATGCCATAAATTTCATCTCCAACCTTGTTGCTGGTTCACTCATCTGGTTAATGATTATTCCCCAGGACCCTTTCTCAGCACCATATTTCTTTTTCATCTCCTCTTCTAAATATTTTTCCTTTGTCTTGTCATCCAAATAGTTCTCTGAGTTTTCTCCATCTGTTGGTAAACCTGTGATCTCTTCCATTAATTCTACATATATTGAGACATGCCTCTCCATACATAATATGCCTTGATGTACCAGTGCCAAAAGTTGTTTGACACAAGAATTTACATCTTTCCCTATCCCAAAGTGGAGAATTTCTATAAGGTTCATGATCCATGTGTTATAAAGCCCTGCAATCCACTGCTTCAGCTCCAAACTTGGATCCCTTAATGGACCTGCTCATTTGCTTTCCATGTACACTTGTGGCAAAAACTGAAGGAATTTTTTCATGTCTGTCACATCATGATCAACATACCTTAGTTTGTTAACAAACCCTAACATGTCACCAACTATTTTGACTCCATCCAGTATTTTTGGAAGTGACAATGTTAACCCCTTTTGTTTGGTTGGTTTTCTTGACACAGCATGTTTTTCCCTAGTCTTCTTCTTTCTTGTTGATGGCCCTACCATTTATACCTAGTTCTCTTCCTCATCTTCTTCTATGTCTGAATCTTGTTGATTTGTGATATCCTCCACTTGTAATTATGGTTCTGCAATAGAGTGATTTAGTTCATCCAACTCTATTATTTCATCATCTTCCTCATTTATCTCTACCTGCAGTTGTGTTATGCCTAATCCAAGCTGTTGTGTAGGGTTCTACTCTATGCTAGGGTTTTCTACTTCACCCCGTCTTTCTATAGCCATTTCCTCTATTGTCGGAACCTGTTGTTCTTCTACAATGGTGGGACTAACCAACTCAATTACTGGTGAAGGAATGGAATCCACATCCACCACTCCCTCCTTCTTATTGCTTACCCCATCGACTATTGTATCTTGTTGAGACTTCGTGGCACAACGTGTTTTCCTAGAAATCCGACTAGGAGCTCCAACCTTTGGCGGCACCATTTTTCTAAATCGTGAAAGGGTTGCTTTGAATCTTCATTGAACACCTCAGAGTCACCTGCTCGTTTCAATTTTTCTTCCTTATCTATCATTTTCACCAAGTCACAATAAGAATTATTGTTCACATTTTCCTCTTTTATAGGTATTTCCATAAATGCTCTGTCGCGTTGTACTTTTCCAACCACTACCTTTTCCTTTTTCTGGCTTCTTTTTATATTGACACACTGTTTTTTCTGTCTGGTCCCAATTTTTTGGTGTGTAGTGTATTTTTATAATTTCATACCATTTTCTATCTTTTTCATGCTATATAATCTAACTTAATGCATAACACTTATCCATCTACTTCCTTTTTTTGTATTTTTCTTCTTTTTCCATTTTTTTCTTTCTTTTTCATCTTTACTATATACAATATGTACAATTGTATTTTCTTGCACTGCAACTACTAAGAGTTACTGGGTCGACTATCCATGTATAGTTTTAGTTGACTTCCATTCACCAATACTTGAATCTCTTTTCCTACTAGATTCTGCAACTGCACAACACCTCCATCTATGATAGACTTTATCTCATATGGCCCTAGCCAACGCATCTTGAATTTCCCTGGGTGATGGAAGTACTTATTGTCATAGAGGAGAACCATATTTCCTTCATTAAATTTTTTCTTCTTGATGTTTCTATTATGTCAACCATTGTATTTATCTCTATGTACTTCCTGATGAAAACCATCCATAATATTGTCCTCTTCTAGTTCCATAAGTTGAGACAATCTTTCTTGAGCTACACCTCTTTCTATCATGTTTGTAATGGCTACAATGCATAGACTAGGTATCAAATATTCCAAAGGGACTACTGCTTCCTAACCATACACCAATATGAAATGTGTATTCCCTATTAGTTTCTTACATGTAGTTCTATAAGCCCATAATACAACTGGTATCTTCAAATCCCAATCATCCCCGTTTACATTGCAAATTTTAGTTAAGCGATTCTCCAATATCTTATTAAATGCTTCCACTGTTCCATTAGATTGAGGATGGTATGGAGTTCTCTTCTGATGGTGTATCTCAAATTCTTCAGTCATTGCATGGATGGTACTATTGATAAAATGATTTCCCTAATCACTGATTAAAATCCTAGGGCATCCAAATCTTGTAATTACTTGTTCAAACATGAAGTGTGATGCAGTTTTCATGCTACAATCTTTCACTATTGTTGCTTATGCCAATTTGGTTAAATATTCTTTTGTTGTAATGATATACCTTTCTACTGATATTCTAGCTGGTGGATTAGTTGGTTCTACAAATTCAATTTCCCATTTGTCAAACACTTTAAGAGTTACTTGTGGTTTTAAGGGCATCGCATCCCTCTCGGATGGCTTTCCTACCCTCTAACAGGCATCACAAGCCTGACAATGCTCCTTTACATATTTAGAAATTGTTGGCCACCATAATCTTGTGCGTACTATCTTTTGTGCAATGGATTTTCCTACATAATTTCCTCCAACTATTCCTTCACGTGATTCTACCAAAATGATAGGGTGTTCATGCTCCATGAAAAATCTCCTTAAAATATTACTACACCTAGTTTATACAAGTGTCCTGCAACAAGTTGGTAATATGAAACTCTAACCACCAAATTCTTCTTCTGCATAGTAGTGTATTCCTTTGGGGAAAATCCTTTACACAAAAATTCAATGATATCAGCAAAATATTCATCAACAATTTGTATTGAAAAAAATTGTGCATCAGGAAAATTTTCCTCCAAGCTACTTGGTTCCTCCCCATTGGTTATCCTAGATAAATGATCTAGCCCTTCATTCAATCTTCCAGGTTTCACAATGAATTCAAAATCAAACTCTTGAAATAACAACAACCATCTACATATTCTTCCCCCCAACACTGACTTGTTAACCAGGTATTTAAGAGTAGAGTTATTTGTGAACATCTTAAAATGTTGGCCCAATAAATAATGTTTGAACTTTTGCAATGCATACACCATAGCTAACCCTTCTGTTTCTATTGTATTATAATTCTATTATGACTTTGACAACTACCTGCAAATGATATTGGGTGATCTATGTCACCTTCTCTTGGTTGTGTTAATACTTCTCCAAGTGACATTGAAGATTCATCCACATGAACATGGAACTCTTTTGACCAATCTGGAAACACCAGAATTGGTGTTGTCACCATTTTCTCCTTTAATATGTCCAAACTCTGTTCGCACTCATCATCCCACTGAAAATTGATATCCTTATTTAACAACTTCTCCATTGGCACAGTAATCTATGCAGATCTCTTTATGAGATTTCTATAGTATCATGTATGACAAAGTGTAGCTCTCAATTGGCGCATTGACTTAGGTGGTGGTAAATTAACAATGACAATAATCTTTGCAATATCAACCAATAGACCCTATTTACACATCACATGCCCTAGCAAAATTCAAAATGGTGCGTTGAATATACATTTCTTAATATTCAAAGAGATTTGACACTGTCTACACCTATCTAACATCAATATTAAAATTTTAACATGATCTTTCAATAAGATAAATATTGTCCAATCATCCAGATGAACCTCCAAAAACTTATGAATAAAATATTTAAATGTAGCTACCACTACCCTTGAAAAAATAGCATGGAAATTCTTCAATCCAAAGGGAATCATTGTGTACTAATTTGACCCCCATTCATTGGAAAATTTAGTCTTATAGCGATCCTCTAGTGTTATTATGATGGGGTGATACCCTGAAAATCCATTAGTAAATGAATATGCTTCTTGTCCTCCTACATTCTCCAATACCTCATATGTAAATGGATTAGGGAAGAGACCATACAGAAAGGAATCGTGCAACTTCCTCAAGTCTACACAGATCCTTATTCCCCCTTGCTTCTTCTCCTAAACTATCATAGGGATAATCCACTCTAATTCTTCAACAATTTCTATTATACCATCCTCTAACATTTTATCAATATCTACCTTCAATTTTTGTTTATGTACTAGATTCAACCTATATGGTCTCTGTCTTATTGCTCTAGTATCTGGTCTCAAAGGAATATTCATTTACCCAAGTTCTTCTGCTACCCCTTTAATTTATGAAAATGTCATTGGAAACATATCACTATACTCGCACAATAACTCTATTATTCTTTCCACTATCTAGTTGTCCCAATAGTCACCAATACTTGCAATCTTTGGATTCTCTTCTGTTCCAATATTTACCTTCTTTATCTTCAATGGTGTAGAAAATTCCTCTAACTATAACTTTGGACCTTCTACTTCTCTTTTCCCTTCAACTTATGTTATCTAAATATCACACGGGTTTTCTTCTATTCAGTCATCTTCTATGACGTGGTAACAATTTAACAATTGTCTAATAGCTTGTCTATTATGATTCTCATAACATGTGACAATTTAAACTTTAGGTTCTTCAAATATCATATCTTTTATCAATTTTAGTGATGCATCCATCATTGGATTATTTTTTCAAATGCAAATGTGTTCACAAAATTATGTTGCAAATCTGTCCAATTTCCAGTTCCTCTGCATAGTTCCAATTTCGTATACCAATTTCTTGGTATGCCTTCCAATGTATGGATGAAGTGACGTGACCACTTCTCTGGTGGTACCAATATCCATTGGGTTATACATCTATCTATATGTTCTCTAGGCTGTCCTATCCCATCATATTTCTCCATATATTTGTTCTCCTGTTCTGTGCCGAATTTGATGAGCAATAATCTTTTTCATTTATTCCAATCCTAGATATTCTCTTTATGAGTACCCCACCATTGTGAAGGTGTTGTTTTCAAATCAATGTATAACACTGGTAACCTCTAACTTTCCAGTACTTCAAAATCAGATTTTGTTAAAAATTCTTCTAAATCATTGACCATAAAAACTTGGAGGTTCTCTTACCTCTATACCAACCCATATTAGTGCGTACATCATTCTTGCACATATTTTGGTAGATATCCCATGTAGGAATTGCTTCCAATTCTCCAGTCCTATGTCAGAATCTAAAGCACAAGAATTGATGCTTCTCCAGCTAAGCATTCCATCTACTGTTGGGTTAATGTAATCTTCCTCGCATGCAGTGGTTCTATAAAAATGATTTATCTCTTTTGTAATGAAGTTTTCTATTGCTAGTTCAACATATCTTCCTCCTTATGAAGGATATAATGGTGCTATGACTCTATATTCTCCTGATTCAAAAATAATTTTCCTGGTCTTCAAGTTGATGATAGCTTGATTGTCAAATGCCCAATCCAGTCCCAACAATGTTGGATAAGGTGCAGTATTATCCACTATACCAATTACCTCAAAGGTTTCCATAGTGAAGACAACATTTAAATCCATTGATATTCCATTCAATTGACCAATTGGTATCACTCTATGTTGGTTTGCTAATTTCAGCTGAATATGTGAGTATCCCAGTGTAGGTTCCCCCATACATTCCCATGTATTCTTAGGAAGAACATTTACCTTAGATCCCAAATCTAATATGATGTCACCCATTTTAAAGTCTCCAATATTTGCATTCATTTTGAATTCTCTATTTTTTGTTTTATTTCTATGTACATGATTTACTTTATTATGTTCTAGTTATATCTCCTCTTCAGAGTTTCATTTTTCTAACAAACCTTGTAACATTTGTATAGATGTTTGATCATTCAATAACTTCAAGCAAGATACCATAAAGTTTCTTAGATTAATTACCTTTTCTAAAGGATGATATCCACTGGTATGATCATATGGATGAGGCACATTATATACTAGAACATCATATCTTGGTTGTGCATTTGAAGTAGAAGCAATATTCTCCTTCAAAATTTCTTCTCTGGCCTCCTTGAATATCTCTTTTTCCTTGCGTGCATCAAAATGTTGTTGAGGTGTTGTATTATTTCTAACTCACCGGTGCTAGTTCTAATTCTGATTTGTTGCACCTTCTCCTATCTTGGATCCACATATAGTAACTATATTGATCTTTTTCCCATCATATTCTATATTTTTTGCAACAATTCATTAAAAATTATAGTTATTTTGATCCCTCTTTTCATTTATATTTTTCATAAGTGTAGGACAATCTTATGTATTATGATCTGTTTCGCGATAGTACATACATGTTGTTGGTGGAAGTGGACAATTGTGATAGGTTAGTGGGTCTCTGCCTCTTCCAAATCCTCCTCTTCCACTTCCTCCTCTTCTGAATCCTCCTAAGTTTCCTTGATTATCTGTGCGCGGTGTATTATATTGTGGTACCTGATTATATTAAGGTGGCTCTGCAAACTGTTGCGCATTATTATACTGCTACATAGGTGAACCTTCCATCAGTTCAACCTACATACTATAAGCATATGATGTCCTTTCCTTCATAATTTCCATGGTTCTACAATCCTTGTCCACATGTCCTATAGATTTGTAGAAATTACAAAATGTACTCTTAGGTATTGTTTTATATTTTTGCATCAGTGGAAAATGATAGGAATCATGTCCATGTGTTTTATATATTTCACACCATACTCCTCTTGTAGGTAATGGACTTGGAAATCCTTCTCCAAAATACTGCACAAATGTTGGGCATTCATTCTTTTGGTGTCCTTTTGTTCTGCATAAGGTACAATAGACAAATTATTTCTTATCCTTTCCATTCCTTTGATTCCATTGAAATGCCATGTTATTCAGATCTACTCTCATCTCTTCCACAACTATGTCTGTATGCTTATATTGATTCTCTTGCAATTATAAGGCTTCCTTCAGATCCTCAGCCTGAATCTAGAGCTTATGTTTCCTCAATGGATATTTGAAGTGTGGAAATACTAAATTTATGAATAATTGTCTATGTTTCATGTCTATTATAGGAAACTTCAACTTACCTTTCAATCTATTGAACTTCTGATCAACTTCCCAAACTGACTCTACTGGCTTCTATTTTATTTCTAACATCTCATTCATAAACTGATCTTCTAAACTTGGTCGTTGGAACTTGTTAATTAGTGCCTTCTTCACATATGCGATGGTTTTCAGTGTTCCTTGTGGACAGTTTATTGGTAGAGTCATAAATTAGTCTAGTGTGCAGTCTATAAATGTGATTGCAAGTTGAGCCACTTTCGTTTCTTCATCCATGACATATTTGTCTTCCCAAATATTTTCATAAATAAAAATATGTTTCTCTAGGTCCTCTGACCCTTCTCCATGAAATTTTGGCAACCGAATGGTTGGATTTTCTCCAGCCATTGTAAAATTTGTACTACCACCTATGTGTGGTGCACATAAATGAATACTATTTCATGAACTTGTAGTTCCACTTGAATTTCCACTATTCCCTCGACCTATTGGAATCCTTCTCCCAATAATTGTTGGTTGTCTAAAAACTTATTTTCTTGCTGATGTCTTAGTCGCACATGGGTTCATGGGTTCCACACTAATTTGGATATGGAATGGAGAGCATTATTCTACACCAGACCCTTGACCTCTTATTTTTCTCTCATATGTGGTGTCCAGGATTTCCTCAATATGCTTCGTATCACGAAGATCCTCTACCTCTTCCTTGTCACTTTCCAATCCCTCCTGCTTGTCTATTACTCTCTTCTTCCTATTGACCTTATACTAGTAGGGTCATTCGTTTCACATCATCCTCGCTCTGTGCATTATTTCCTTGATCTGATATTCATCCATCATAATAGGGTCCATTTCTTCCTTCTTCTAACCTCTATCCAGGTCCTTCTCCATATCTCAGATCCTTCTTAGTGTTTCCCCCAGTCTCCCCATGCATGCAGAGTTATTTAGTTGTCGAAATCCATTGTCATCATGCCTTTATCATGAATTAAAATATGGATCGATGTGTGAAGTGATCTAATATACCTTCCTCTTGGACCCTTCAAAAAATACCTCTCTTTAGTAGAACATGACTTTGCAGTATCAACTGCAAACTCGATAATGAATCCTGCAATAATGTTGTCTAGCCACAAATCAATTCCTCATGTTAATTTATTATTGACTTTTTGTATCCATGTAATATTATTAGTAGTCCATTCTACTGGTCTTATTTGATTAGTAGGGTGTGTATCCTTCAACCTAAGTATCCACTAAAACAAAAAATGTAGAAATTCACATAAAATGCCTCATGAAGATTAGTAAATAGATACCTTTCGAAATATTAACGCGGTGTATACTTAGGGTTTCTATTGTCCTTCTACATAAACTCGAGATCTTTTGTTGCCAACCATCTTTCAATCTCCTGTTTAGTCGAATTCCATGGCCTAAAAATCCCCTTCTAATACTTCATTATCTTCATTGTCCTTTTCAATAATTCCCCTCCAATCTGTTCTTCTAGGTTCCAACCCGCAACAGAACCATTTGTTGGATGTTTGGGCTGACCCACGTTCTATTTTAGGTTTCCAAAAAAACCCTGCAAACCATTGTCCCTTCTGAAGACTAGAAGGAAACATTGTGCATAGACTGCACAATGAAGTCTCTCCCAAGATGGCTTATGGGTGACTGCATGACCTAGATGTTTATAGTCTTGGAAAGGAGGATTTTGTGGACATGTTAGACATTCTTTCTACCTCAAAATATATCAGATCTACTATTATAACACCTCATTATATCCACATCTATCAGTTTGTAATCATATTAATTCATTCATCATAACTAACAATAGTAATAAATAAGACAACCATTTCACATAGACACACAAATTTACCATGGTTCACCCCCACTAGGATATGTCCACAAAGATCTAGCATTCTTCATTGTTTTATTATTCTCCATCAAACTCATAGTGTTTCATGCATTATAGTTAACAAGTCTTTACAGTGTTGTGCACATTACCACTAGGGTTGCCAAGATTGCACCAAGCTCCACAGCTTGCGACCTTACCCTCGATTACAATGCATCTCTCTCTCTCTCTCTCTCTCTCAAGACTCACTCTAATATCATATCCAAAAGTAGATCCAGAAATATATCAGTCAAGAACAATAACTATATCTCACAATAGCTCTAACTAGCCACAACCTGCAGATCTCCTCAGATCTCACAATACATATTTATACTACAAAAATGGTTTAATACCATTTACCCACTAACCCCAGGTGTATTAGGTTTTTCCACTTTCTATCTTCCTTCACGTGGTTGGTCCACATCCTTTATCCTTTGAATTTCTTTCTTCCTCAACACTACTTTTCCTTGTATTCTGACACACACTCCTTTTCTAGTCCATTCTCTAACTGCCTTCCTAATTTCTATGTTTCTCCCCAAAATGTATTGTACCAACATCACACATAGGAGTCATCAATTGGGCATTAGCATGCGTATTTATACATGGGACCCAAGTTTACAGACAATCTTCTTGAACCACTTCAACATAGAGGATACTACTTGTACATGAGACCCTAGTTTATGGTTGTACTTCCTCACTACAATCATTGATGGTAATCATTTTTTGAGGGAGGTGGAGTTTTGCAATCCTACTTAGGGGTGTAATGGGGGGATCAATGGTCCATTATAGTAAAATGATATAGTTATGGAGTCCATTAAATTTTAGGTGGTTTAGGTCCACTATGTTTGTTATGACTAAATAAGTCCCACTAGTTAGGTAGCACATAATAAATGTAATGTGGCCTAATTAAAGAAGGTTGAGTAGGTAGTTAGGATGTGGTTATGATTAAGTTTCTTCATATAGAAATAAATAAGGATGGATTCCTCCTGACAGATCTTGTGAGGAAGACTATTGTATTTGTATTTTATATCATTGAGAGGCAAGTGAATAGGTCAAGTGGATTCCTTCCATAAAATAATCACTGGATGGTGTTTCCTTACCTTAAGGGTTTTTATTTTTAATAAAGTTACGAGAATTTCTAATATCTTGTTTGTGATTCAAGTTTATGGGTTGAGGATCACTATGAGTTGTATTAGACCGCTTTCTTAGGAAAGGGAGTGGAAGAATTTTCTTCTTTTTTGAATATTTTTACTTAAACAATTGGGTGGAAAATTTCAGATCCATTTCTATATATCTATATGATACATATGAATAAAACAAATGTGTGTTCAAATTATTCTTGAAAAAATACCCAATTAAAAAAAATCATTCAAAACAGACTTTAAGAAGTGAATATATCATTGATTTAAAATCTACTTTAGTTTTTTTGAAATCACAACTGTAACATCCCGCTCTTGTGCACACTGATCAGACTTATTCTTTGAGGAAACCTGCATGAAAGTGATCTGGTTCGTTACATGATTGGTTGTTTTGATTATGCTTATGAGATATTGTGGATTTGATGTTATGCTATTTTGCTACATTTATATCGACAAGTGCTATTGAATGGGTTCTCCTGAGTGTACAAAACTCTGGATGTTAGAGGATGCTAACGACATCGATGGATCTCCTTGGAATCCAGATCGAGCTGACGATAGCTTGCCGACTAGACTCACATTTGGAGTAAAGGGGTCACGCACGACAACTAGAGACATTGAGGGAGAGGTGTGGCAACAACCCTGCCACAGCCTACTAGCACTCTCATCATGGCTCAAACTGTAGGTTAACGATTACCTAGTTTGAGAAGACCCACGATGTTGTGAGGGAAGACTATGACAATTTCTCACGATGATTCTAAAGGGTGCACAATAAGGCAAGGTCCGTATTCCTTAGAGGCCCTTAGTCTCCCACAAGATCACCTGATGGAGTATTGACTCCAGTGTTTTGACATCTACCAAATTCAGTCAAGAGGTGAGTGGCACCCTTGGATCATGTAGTGCGTCTTGAAGGGCACATCGCGCAAATAAAACTAAAAGAGACGAGTGGCACCCTTGGAGCACATAATGTTTCATGAAGGGAACATGATGATTTTAACCATGGTAAGTTAATAAACCTAGTGCCTAGAAAAATATGCCTCCTTAGGACCACCTTAAAATGAATGATGTGATGAGTAAAGTTTAATAACAAATTTTCCCTTAAGAACTGTCACCAAGCCTAGTGAATTTAAAACCTAGGTCTAAGTAGAACCTTTGAACAAAAAAATAGACATGTTGTTGGAGTTACTTCACACACACCTAGGATTTATTTTTCCTAAGGTTATTCCTTGTTTATTAGTCATAATTAGTCATTATCCAGTCTCCTATATTTTAGGGGAAAAAAAGGGGAATGTCTAACTTAGTAGGGAATCTAGCCTTTAGAACTTTCTATTTGGCAACTCAACTAGGCTTTAAGTAGGCATAAGTCATTTAAGAAATGTAAGGGAATAAAGGGGATAATGAGGAGCATTTTTAGGAACACTTTTAGGTGGTGAGGGAAATAGGCAAATTTAATTAATTAATAAAATTGATTCTCTGGTGCAACTAAGGGATCAGGTGACATGTGTATGGGGGAGGTTTGTCCGAATTAAATTAATAAAAAAGAATCTAATGAGGGTTTGGGAAACTAATCACTAGAAAACTCTATTTAAAGGATGGCAGAGGAGGAGTATTATCATGTCTAGTATGTGTAAGGTTACGCTACCAGAATTTATCTTGACTGATCTTTTCTTGTTTAAGTTGGGGATACCTAGCTCAGACAACGAGTGGTAGCTTGACCTTGTGAGGAGATCTAGGAAGGTAGCATGCTCTGGGGTGTTGAGGGGGAAGAAGAGTACCCGTAGCATTGGCTAGGAGGTACCGGTGAGATCTCAGCAGTTTTCAAGCTAGAGCGGGATGGAGCATGAACACAGGACAACAACAACAGAACCTTCACCTTCACTCAAGGTACACACATCTAAATTTCACAATTTTTATTTAGTTGATTGCATGTTGATTTACATCTAGATGGTATGAAATTTTGGTTTCTCTCTCTCTGTTCTGTTGTTTTGTATGGCTTTACGATTCGCCCAAGAAAGACTTGATCCTTCTGCATTTATGGTCTCTATTTCACACAAAGCACTCCTTGTTTAATTATCTGTAGTCCAATTTCCGATAGCGCAACAATCATCATTCATTCCAGTTGTCTTCTTTCTTTCTTATATTCTTGTGGCGCAGCGATAGTTGCGCGTGTCATATTATTGCTTATGTTTTATAAAATATTGAATTGCGTTATTTTAAACCTTGCCTGCATTTTTTCCATATGTCCTTGAATTGTGATTAAAGGTTGGGTCATGCTTCGTATTCATACCTGGAAGTGTTATGTTTTTATAATCTTTTATTGCGAATCAATTTCGGGATTTTGCGTTGTTTTCATTTGGAATGATTGCTTTAAATTTGGGCCATAACCTTAACAGTGGATAGCAGGAGGAGGATTCAATCTTTTGGACTGTGTTTTGGTTAATGTTGCATTCATTGCCTACATTTTTAATACTTTAATGTGATCTGCCAATATTCACGATTTGCCAATATTTAATGCTTAATGCGATTTGCATTTTTTTAAAAATATTTTTCATGCTATTTGATGTTTGGACTGTGAAGTGATTTTATTATGGAGTTGGTTTGATCTACTTGTGGCCAGGACAAGCACTAGACATGACCTTGCCTACGTTTTTATCTTGATTGTGCTGTGATTTGAATCCTTAGACTGTGTGTGGTTTTAATTCTGTCATTACTGCCTAGATTCGTTCCAGCAAGTGCAGACTTATTGTTCCAACGCCCAACATAAATTTACCATGATCTCTTGTAAATATTTTAATAAGTTATATATATATAGATTGATTACGATTCAATGGATATAAAATTATGAAATTAGTCGAGTGATATTTGATGTATGCATTTTTTATAAATTTGATACGACCCTTACATAGTGAAAAGAAAAAACTGCCAAATGCCAAAACTTGGGCGATATGAATGTTTCAATATTTTAAAATAGTATGTTTAACAAAAGAAATAATTTTCACTTGGTCAAATCTTGATTATTCCCTAAAAATAGAACTTCCCATTAAGTGATTTCCTGTATACATTTACGCTCCAAAATTTACCCATACATAGATAACAATCGCGTGAACTGTACAACCATGCGTGGCACTGTCCGTTTGGTAGTTTCCCTGTTTCGAGTTAAAATGAGTTAAATATTCTTACATTTGCACTGTTTTATAGAAAGGATGACCCTGGAGAATTAACTCTTGTGAAATATTGTTGGCTAGTGGTGGTTTCCCTGTCTTATTTGTTCAGGGATTTCTAAGTTTTCTTTGGCAAGATTTAATATTTTATCCACCTATTTAAACTTTAAACTTTTCGAATGTCAGTGAAATTCCAACTCACTGACAATTGGCAAATTGATAATTTTGATCCTGATATTTTGGGTTACATATGCCTAGATTTCAGTTAACTAGGATGATGATTTTTAAGGCCGCTGCCACGGTATCGCCGCCCAATCCTTTGCAAAGTTTATTTATGACTGTTAGATTACTCTCATTAATGGAATGACTAGGTTGATATTTCAATACCACAACTCGTTATCACTGTCAATCCTTGCAGAGTTTAAGTATACGACCATGCATTAATTTATGTGTAAAACCTTTGATAATTAAGTAATTTGTTATTGAAAACAATAAATATATTAACGGGTAATCCTAATCTAGTTTTAAATTAAATATATTGCCAGCATTATTGGTCTCTAATTACTTCACCTTTTGGAAGAAGCTTGTTTGTTGTAGCAACTACTTAGGACATGAATTCCAAGTGATCGTTGACAAAATTTATCTGTTAGCCATTATACAAAACTGCCTTTTGTCTCTATGGACATATAATACAAATTCATTGTATGCTCTAGCATTTTTGGTCCCTTGCAAAAACAAAACATAATTGATTTTGTTTAGACTTTCTATTTGATGAATGACACCAGTTTGATATAAGTGACAACTTATTGTCTCAGCTCCTAATGTTCTAGCTTCTTATATGAATGGAATGAAGGGAGTAAAGCATTTTCTGTTTAAAATTTAAAGTTTAAAGTGAGTCTATTATTGCTTGTTAAGAGTTATGGAAATGTACAGGCATATTACATGGATGATGGTATATTACCACAATCTTTGCCCTTTTTGTGGCATTTTGAGGGATGTTGGGAGTTCACTTTGGATGTTGTAATTTTTCATACCTTAGTTAATGTCATTCAAGAGATTTAGTATTAATTTAATTTGAATGTTAGGACATAAAAATTTTAAAAAGGTGTTGTTTCAATGATGGTCGTGATCCTTATTATAATAAGATAATGATGGGTTGATTGTTAAATTATCTAAATTATTGCCGAAACAATTTTATGTTTCCTCGCAAAATCATCAATAAATATTGTGCCTTGCATGAAATTGAGTAAGGGTGTCTAATGCTTGGCCCCCTTCTTTTTAGTCCTTGCCATTTAAGAGCTAATATTGTTTGTGGGACTTTAGAACCCAAGAAGTAAAATTTATAGATGAGTTACTGGAATAATAACTTTTGAATGGAAGGTATTTGTTTCTTAAGGATGGTTAGATTCTTTTACTTTTAGATGATGAATGGTTACTTATGTTGTAAATTAGTTCTTACGATGATAGATTGTTAATGATCTACATCTACTCATTGCACCAATTCAGTTGTATTGATTATAGTCACCCTGTATCCATTTTTGCTTGATTGTTAGAGCACCTTCGTTTAATAGCGTCGTATAATGTATGTCAGTGAAATTTGGATTTCATGCATGTGAGATTTTATGTTTGGTTAAAGGTTTAGAATTATTTTGGTTGTGCGTGGGTCCCTAGCGCCCTTGTCGCAATGTGGCGATGTGATACCTTATGATTGGGTCATTGTATGTGTTGATGGATAAGCACATATGAAACCTATATTAGGATCATGTGCCTCCCTATGTGGATGATGTTGTTCTTGTAAGTAAGGTTGGACTTGTTTTGTAACGTCTATGTGTTGTTTCCCTCTCGTCGGGAAGGTTCTAGCTACTTGTGTCATTAAAGTTGTTGCGTTTGGATTGATTTATGTTTCTTTTAGCTTAGTAGGCATGGTCTTGTTTTTGTTGGGAGGGATGTAGAAACCTCCTTGTTCCTTAGAACATTTTCCATCCTTGAGACCTTAAATGGTCAAAATCGATGGGAACCTGGGCTTGAGCGTTGCTTATGTGTCCTGGAGGTCCTAACCTTGCAGGGTAGGATGGGCGGGTATTCATTTTTATTTTTCATCTGATTGATTGTCGTATGTTGATTCCAGCTCATTGATGTGATAGTATGATAGGTCGTTATGTTTGTCTATTTCCTGAATTGCGTGAGTTGTGTTCGTCGTCGAGTTGTGTTGATTGACTATTTGTCGTTGTTACTTCCTTCATAAAAAATAAAAATATATTGCACTGGTTATGCATCACATGTTGTTGTAACGATGGGGGTCTTTACATATGGTGTCAGAGTCAGTTCGACCCACGAATTGGGATCACTATGACTTCGATTGATTGAGTACTTGATTATAAAATGTCACTAATTAAAATTGATTTGTATTCGTACAGGTAATCATAGTTAGAGGATTTCATGGAGGCAGACGATGGGGTGCTAGGGGAGGAGGCACAAAGCCCCCAGTAGCATCCATGCTTGAGGGGTCTAACCCCCAGGGAGACGAACATGTTGTCAGGAAGGAACAAGTAGCTCTAGGTGATGTGGTTTGGTTGATGAGGTCCTTTCATAGGATTTTTGAGGCACTGATCAACCGTTTGGATAGAGATGAGGCCAGGGCGTTGGCCCCTCTTAAGGGTCCACCGTGTGCCCCGGTTGGTACTAGTAGCATTCACCATGAACTCGAGAAGGTCAAGCTTCTTGAGTTCTTTGGTGCCCCGGATGACGCAGTCGCAGAGGCATGGTTGGAGAATATGGTGATGTTATTTTCACTTCGTGACTATACCTCCAACATGAAGGTTTGTATGGCGGTATTTCAACTAAAGAGGAGCACTCTTTTATGGTGGAAGATGCTCTTGCTGTAATTGAACATGGAAGTCAAAGACGTGTCATGAGAAATATTTGAGGAATGCTTCCGGGAGAGGTATTTGTCTGAGGAATTTATTGAGCGTCATCTCAATGAGTTCAACGAATTGCGACATGGTGGTCGTACGGTGCCTGAGTACGAGGTTCATTTCATGGAGCTGCTTCGATATGATTCGTACCTGAATACTGAGAAACTTAAGGTCAAAAAGTTTGTGTTCGGCCTTAATGTCAATATTTGTGCAAAGGTGAGGATTATGATTCCTCAAACCTTGCATGATGTTGTCTAGAAGGCCCTCATAGCAGAGGAGGATCTTATCAGTGGGGTTCATAGTAGGACTCCAGTGAGACCACCGGGACATGTGTCATCTTGTGTGCAACAACATTAGACACCAGCTAGACATTCACCATGATATCGTGGAATCCAAAGAGGATCCACTTTCACTACACCGTGACGACCAGTGCCTTAGCTGCAGACTACTTACAGACAACCACAACACTAACAACAACGTTGACCACAACAACAACAGTTTAAGCATGTTCAGCAAAAAAAACTAGGGTTCCAGGATGATGGGCCGTCAGCTTCTACTTCAGGTACCAAGAATACTGGACCAAAGAAAGGGTGTTGGACATATGGAGAGCCACATTACCAGTGTGACTTCCGAGTTGAGAGGAACAAAGAATATGGATCAGTCGGAACTACTACCATGGGAGATTTGGGCAAGGCCCATTGACTTCATGTAGTAGTAAATAACCACCAGGAAGAGAACTAGTCGATTATGCTTGAGACGTTAGGTACCATCGCTGACCAGACCCTTAGTATTTTGATAGATCTAGGTGCTACAAATATTTTTATTTCTGGTGCAGTGCTAAACATAATTAAGGTAAAGGAAATCGAATAGGACGAGTTTAGCTTTACGGGATGTAGCCTTAACCTGGGAGAGTTTGTCACAGGGGCCAACCTGTACATCACAATCTTAGGGTCTTATGATGTCGTTATCGATATGGATTGGCTGGAATCACATGAGGCGATACTCAACTGTAAGATGAAATGATTGAGCTTGGTTTATGATGAGGGACAGAGACGTGTGATTGTAGGTCGGAACCAGGGAGTTTTCCTGAGGTTCATATCTTCCTTCCAGCTACGGAAGAGCATGCCCAAGGGATGTAAGCTATATGAGATCCTTGCTTTAAATGAGAAGGGTGTAGCGAAAGGTCTAGAAAACCTTCTAGTGGTGCAAGAGTTTGCAGACATATTCCCCGAGGAGTTACCTGGGACGCTGCCGAAAAGGGAATTGGAATTTACCATCGACCTAAAACTAGGAACTAAATTGATAGAAAGAACTCCTTATCGGATGTTGACCCCTGAGTTACTGGAGTTGAAAATGAAACTAAAGGAGTTGTTGGACCTAGAACTTATACATCCAAGTGTGTTACCGTGGGGTGCGCCTATTATTTTCATATGGAATAAGGATGTGTCGTGGATACTCTGCATTGACTACTGTCAATTGAACAACGCAATGATCAAGAATCAATATATGTTTCCAAGGATTGATGATATGTTTGATCAGATGAAAGGAATGACGATTTTTTCAAAGATCGACTTGAGATCATGGTATCACCACTTACGGATCAAGGAGGGTGACATCCCTAAGACTGCCTTTGATACGAGGTTTTGACATTACGAGTTTATTGTTTTACCATTTGTACTAACGAACTCCCCATGGGTATTTATGAGTTTGATGAATGAGGTGTTCCGCAAATACTTGGACAAGTTCATCCAAGTATTCATTGACGATATTTTTATTTACTCTCGGATGAGGGAGGAGCATGGGGAGAACTTGTGCTTGGTACCACAGTGTCTACGAGAGAACAAATTGTTTGGGAAACTGTCTAAATGCTAATTTTATCAATCAAAGATTCATTACTTAGGGCATGTCATCTCTAACAAAGGTATCTCTATGGATGCAGCAAAGGTTGAAGCTATTATGGAATTGCTTGCGCCGATGAATGTCCCAAAAGTGTGTAGCTTCATAAGTTTGGTTGGATACTATCGACGGTTTGTCAAGGGTTTTTCGAAGATAGCAAATCCGATTACGGAATTGCAGAAGAAGAACAAGAAATTTTTTTGGACTGAGAAATGCACAGAGGCATTTCGGAGGCTCAAAGAGTTGTTGATGAAAAAAATGATACTAAAGGTCCCTAACATGGATGAGGATTTCTTGGTATGCACTGACGCATCCAAGGAAGGATTAGGCGGAGTCTTGATGCAAGACGGTTGAGTGATCGCTTACATCTCAAGAAATTTGAGAAGGGATGAGGAGAAATATGCAACACACAATGTGGATTTGTTAGCCATTTTTTATGCCTTGAGATTTTGGAGAGACTACCATATTGTACGAAAATTCAAACTAAAAACGGACCACTGTGGTCTACAACACATCTTTACGCAAAGCGACTTGAATGCACGACAATGACGTTGGTCGAAATTTCTTAGTGAGTACAATTTCGAGATTTCTTACATAAAAGGAACAGTGAACAGAGTGGTTGATGCACTGAGTCAGAGACCACACATATTTTTGGTTATGCCTCTTCAAACGAATCTACATAAAAATATTCTAACTTTATAGCACGACGATGACTAGTACAAAGAGGTCAAGGATTTTATCGGAAAAAACACAATGATGGTACCAAAATTTGAGGGATTTACTGTGGACAATGACGAATTATTGAGATTTAAAAATCAAACTTATGTACCACCCAATGACGATTTGAGGAGTTTGATCCTAAACGAGGCTTATAGAGCAGTGTACATGGCTCATCCTGGAGTCACAAAGATGAGGGAAGACCTTAAACCCTTATTCTTCTAGAAGGGAATGAAGGCAAAGATAGTCAACTACGTGGCAAGATGTCTATAATGTCAGCAGGTGAAGGATGAACATAGACATCTGGTAGGATTACTACAAACACACACTATTCCAGAATCGAAATGGGAGGTCATTTCGATGGATTTAATTGTTGGATTAGTTGGATTACTGAGAGGGGGGGTGAATCAGTAATAGAGAAATTTAATCCTTTTTCACCATAAAATGCAAGTGTTATATCAATGTAGCATTATCATCCAATAGTTGCAGAGTAAATAAATAATGAACAAATGATAAATCACACACATACATGGTACACTAGTGTTTTACATGGAAACCCAAAGTGGGAGAAAACCACAAAATGCTTTTTCTTATATGTATTTAAGAATTACATTCATTAGAAGCACCAACTTCCTTTGTTTTCCAGTTGCAACTAGAAGGAGGCTTCAACCCCCTAGTTTCTCAGGCTACAACCTAAAGGAAGCTCCAACTCCCCAATTCTCTGGATACAACAAGAAGGAGGCTAAAACCCCCTATGTTCTCCGGCTACAACCAGAAGGTGGCTACAACCACCTGTCTTTTCCCCATCCAACCGACCTGACGTAGAAGTAGAATCATGGAACCACTATCACACTATCATTGTGAGATATACTTTTGTAAACCTATACCAATCAACCTGCACCAAACAACCTATACTAATAACCTGAACCATGCATCAACCTGTACCTCAACTTGTAATCAACCTGTAACATAAACAACTGCATCAACCATGCACCAACCTGTACCAAACAACCTGTAGTCAACATGTACCATAAAAAATTGCATTAACCATGCACCAACATGTACCTCAACCTGTACCATGAAAAAGTGCATCAACCATGAACCAAACCTATACCTCAACATGTACCATGAACAAGTGCATCAACAATGCACCAAACCTGTACAAATAACATGTCACAACAACCTGTACAAACAACCTATCAAAACAACATGTATCATCAATCTTATCAACCAAATCAGATCTACTAACCAAGATCAATCACCAATACAACTCTCAAAAATGGGCATCAACCATGCATAACACAAAAACTCATAATCATCACCAAGATCAATATGTGATTTTAATAATATACCAATACAACTATGCTACATCATCCATAAACCATGTGTCAAAAATAATACTAAAAAGTGCCTCCAACCATGTACCAAGTATGTACTAATAATCTATTGATTACTCATAAACTATGAATCATCAGGATGTACCAACATCATCAACTATACACCTCATGTATGTGCCAACTCATCAACTATTTGTCTCAACTATGTACCCAAAATGTACTTCAACCAAAAGCACTCATCAATTTCATCATCTAAATATGATTTGTAACTCTATAATAGACCTGGTGTATATGATCACATACATGCAAACCTTTCTTAACTTTAACAACAAGAGACTAGCATTTTCATCAAACTTTTCTTTAGTCTCACATGACTAGTTTTGGATTAGTCAACAACCCTAACTTGAAATAATCATAACTATGTACCTGTAATGAATAAATATCTCAAAATAGTACAAAATGTTCTTCAGTGTGTTTTATGCAATTCCTCCAGGTGTCACTACTTGGAACTTCTCATAAAATGAGTTATAGCAAAAATGGCATACCTTGTTGAATTTTGGCTTATTCTAGAGAATGAAATTGTAGGGCGTGCCCCGCACATAATATTTGTTGTATGGATATGAAAATTTTACAAAGAATACTATAGACTTTAATATAACCAAAATTTTTTGTATTACTTAATTTGGATCTTTTATGAAGAAGTTATGATGTTTTTACCCGAAACACATGTTTTAGACTAGTTTCAGGACTAGCCACAAACCCTATTTTCCATGGAGTGTAACTCCAAAACTACAACGAACCACAAGCTGAAATTTGTACCACAAATACTTGGATATGTTTTATCAATGGCCTATCAGTGTCACATTATGAATCATTCTAGAAAAAAAATTATTGCGAAAATGGTGATATGACCGGTAAATAACATACCTTAGAAAGCATCATCAAAAGAATTTATCTTCCCTTGAATTTCGGCCTTCTTTACTTCACCTTCTCTCTGAAATTCGTCTTAGATATACTTTGGTTACCTCAGTCACATGTAGATATTCAATATTCTCAAGTGTGATATAAAATTAGAGAGCCTTGCCTCTTATTTATACTTTCATGTAGCTTCCTCAAGGGGTTACCTTTTAACCATCTTAACCCACTTTCCTTATTTTAGGGTTAACCAACTTCAAACCATTTGTCCAATTAGTAATTTATCCATTAAATTTATTATTCAAATAATTTATTTTGTATCCACTTTGACTTATAGTACACTCATTACTTAACTTTACCTCAAGAGGTTACCTTCTAACCATCTTAAACCACTTTCCTTATTTTAGGGCTAACCCACTTCTGACCACTTGTTAACTTAGTAATTTCTCCATTAACTTTATTATTTAAGTAATTTATTTTGTATTCACTTTGAATTATAGTACACTCATCACTTCACTTTATTATTTACCTTCAAAAAATCTATTAATCCACTTTGACTACTTTGACCTTTTGGGGCTTCTAGATGACTCACGAGGGTTCTCCAACTTCACATGGCCATAACTCTCTAACCGTGAGGAGTTATGTGACGTTCCACATACCAATGGAAATGGAATGACATGTACTATCCATATATACTATTATTACCTACAAATATATAAAAACTCATACCGTTATTGATCAAACAAACTTGGTTCCATTACCCAAACTTGGGTTCTCCAACTTCACATGGCCATAACTCTCTAATCGTGAGAAGTTATGTGACGTTCCACATACCACTGGAAATGGAATGACATGTAATATACATATAGAATATTCTTACCTTAAAATATTAAAACTCATACCATTATACATGAAACAACCTCGGGTCCATTACCCAAACCTTTGTGCTACCAGAATTTTCTACCGGACTTTATCCAAGTGTTGACATCAATCACTAAGGTTTGACATCAATATACAATATCACTCTCCAATGGTTGACATAAATGAAACCAACAATACATACAAACTATCCATCAACCTAAGCCAACTGTCTGATAGGATTTCCACTGACGACAAGCAGACACGACTCGATTTTTGTGGTAGTCGACACTTTGACAAAGAGTGCTCATTTTATTCTTGTGCGTACGATGTATCGGAAACCTAACATAGCTAGATTTTTCATCAATGATATTTTGAGGTTGCATGGCATGCTTAACAGGGTTATATCTGATCGAGGATTAGTGTTTATAGGACGATTTTGGATAAGTTTCCAAGAGGCCTTGGGAACCCAACTTAACTTTAGTACCATGTATCACTCGAAGAAAAACGGGAAGACCGAACGAGAAAACCAAATCTTGGAGGATATGTTGTGTATGTATGTTATGGACCAATAGAAGCATTGGGAAGAATTCTTGCCACTGGTAGAATTTTCATATAACAACAGTTATCAAAGAACCATTAACATGGAACCTTTCATGTTTCTTTATGGGCGACCGTGTCAGATGCATTTGAGTTGTGATCAGCTTGAGGATAGGGTCCTGGTGGGAGAAGAATCGATCCAAGAAATGGAAGACCAAATTCAAACCATAAGACAAAGGATAAAGAAACCGTCGGATCGGTAAAGGATTTATGTTGATGCGCATCATGTCGACCATAGTTATGAAGTTAGCGATCGAGTCTTCTTGCGAGTGAAACTGCATAAGAGTTCGATCAAGTTTTTAAAGTGTGCTAAAATCTCTCCTAGGTTCATGGGACCCTTCAAGATTGTGGAAAAGAAAGGGCTCATGGCCTATGGACTAGCCTTTCCTGATTCTTTGAGGCGTATGAACGATGTTTTTCACATATATGTTTTGAGACATTATGTTAGTGATCCTACACATGTTATTGACATGATTTCCTTGCAGGTATCGGATGAGGGTGTGCTCACGGCGGAGCCAATCTACATCCTAGACCATCGCATTCGACAACTACCACATCGAATAGTAGATCAGGTCAAGGTCTTGGGACAACTATAGTTCACACTCGACGACCTGGGAGGATGCATATAATATGCATCAGTAGTTTCCATTTTCTTTTGATAGCTAGACGTATGATATTGTGATACACTTTGTTTTGACACTTACATACTGTGAAACTTTAGGACGAACTTTAAAACAAGAAGGGGTGTATGTAGCATCCTACTCTTGTGCACACTGATCAAAATTATTCTTTGAGGACACTTGCGTGCAAGTGATCCAGTTCATTACATGATTGGTTGTTTTGATTATGCTTATGAGATATTTTGGATTTGATGTTATGTTATTTTTCTACATTTATATCGACATGTGATATTGATTGAATTCTCTTGAGTGTGCAGGACTCTCGACGTTAGACGATGCCGACGACATTGATGGATCTCCTTGGAATCTGGATCGAGATGACGATATCTTGCCGACCAGACTCAGATTTGGAGTAAAGGTGTCATGCATGACAACTAGAGACGTTGAGGCAGAGGTGTGGCAACAGCCTTGCCACAGCCTACTAGCACTCTCTCCATGGCTCAAACTATAGGTTAACGATTACTTAGTTCGAGAAGACCCATGATGCCATGAGGGAAGACTGTGACAGTCTCTCACGATGATTCTAAGGGGTGTGCAATAAGGCAGGGTCCTTATTCCTTAGAAGCCCTTAGTCTCCCACAAGATCACTTGATGGAGTATTGACTCCAGGGGTTTGATGTCTACCAAATTTAGTCAAGAGGCAAGTGGAACCCTTGGAGTACGTAGTGCATCTTGAAGGGCAGGTCGTGCAATTAAAATGAAAAGAGGTGAGTGGCACCCTTGGAGCACATAGTGTGTCCTGAAGGGTACGTCGCGATTTTAACCATGGTAAGTTAATAAACCTAGTGCCTAGAAAACTATGCCTCCTTAGGACCTAGTCAGCCTTAAAATGAATGATGAGATGAGTAAATTTTGATAACAAATTTTCCCTTAAGAACTGTCGCCAAGACTAGTGAATTTAAAACCTAGGTCTAAGTAGAACCTTTGAACAAAAAAAAACTAATTAGACATGTAACAAGAAGGGGATAAAGAAAATTCAAGTATTAATAAATAAAGTAAAAATTTTAATGAAGATTTAATTATTAAAAGTGGTTAATGGTTGTTTTTGTCTAAACTTGCTAATTCTGAACTTAGTTAAAAAGAAAAAGGGAAATGTCTAACTTAGTAGAGAATCTAGCCTTTGGAACTTTCTATTTGCGAACTCAACTAGGCTTTAAGTAAGGCGTAATTCATTTAAGAAATGTAAGTGAATAAAGGGGACACCGAGGAGCGTTTTTAGGAACCCTTTTAGGTGGGTGAAGGAAATAGGAAAATTTAATTAATTAATAAAATTGATTTTCTAGTGCAACTAAGGGATCGGGTGACATGTGTACGTAGGAGGTTTGTCCTAATTAAATTAATAAAAAAGAATCTAATGAGGGTTTGGGAAACTAATCACTAGAAAACTCTATAAAAGGACGGTGGAGGAGGAGTATTATCATGTCTGGTATGCGTAAGGTTACACTGTCAGAATTTATCTTGACTTAATTTTTCTTGTGGGAGTTGGGGATACCGAGCTCGGACAATGAGTGGTAGTTCGACCTTACAAAGAGAGCTGGGAAGCTATAATTCTCTAGTATTGTGTGTGTGGCCCCTTTGAGACTCAAGGGGCTCAGGGGGAAGAAGAGTACCCCTAGCATTGGCTGGGAGGTACCAGTGAGGTCTCAGCAGTTGGAAAGATGGAGCAGGACGAAGCACAAGAGTAGGATAGTAGCAGTGGAACGTTCTCCTTCACTCCAGGTACACATATCTAAATGTCACAATTTTTATTTAGTTGATTGCATGTTGACTTACATCTAGATGGTATGAAATTCTGGTTTCTCGCTCTGTGTTCCATTATTTTGTATGGCTTTACGATTCACCCAAGAGAGACTTCATCCTTCTGCATTTATGGTCACTATTGAACATAAAGCACTCCTTGATTAATTATCTATAGTCCAATTTTTGGTAGCGTAGCAACCATCATTCATTCCAGTTGTCTTCTTGCTTTCTTATATTCTTGTGATGCATCGATAGTTGTGCATGTCAAATTATTGCCTTCTTTTTATAAACTATTGAATTGTGTTATTATAAACCCTACCTATGTTTTTTCCATATGTCCTTGAATTGTGATTAAATGTTGGGTCATGCTTCATTTTCATACTTGGAAGCATTATGTTTTTATAATATTTTATTGTGAATCAATTTTGGGACCGTGCATTGTTTTCATTTGGAATGATTGCTTTAAATTTGGGCCATAACCTTAGCAATGGATAGTCGGAGGGGGATTCAAAATTTTAGACTATGTTTTGGTTAATGTTGCATTCGTTTCCTACATTTTTAATCCTTTAATGTGATCTGCCAATATTCACGATTTTCCAATATTTAATGCTTAATGCGATCTGCATTTATTTTTAAATCTTTTTCATGCGATTTAATGTTGGGACTGTGAAGCATTTTTATTCTGGAGTTGGTCTGATCTGCTTGTGGCTAGGATGAGCACCAGACCTGACCTTGCCTGCATTTTTTACTTGATTGTGCTACGATTTGAATCCTTGGACTGTGTGTCATTTTAATTCTGTCATAACTTCCTAGATTCGTTCAAGCAAGTGGAGACGTGTTGTTCTAATGCCCAACATAAATTTATGATGATCTCTTGTAAATATTTTAATAATTTTTATATATAGATTGATTAAGATTCAATGGATATAAAATTATGAAATTAGTCAAGTGATATTTGATGTATGCAATTTTTATAAACTTGATACGATCCTTACATAGTGAAAAGAAAAGACTAAAAAATTCCAAAATCTGAGCGATATGGATGTTTCAATATTTTAAAATTGTATGTTTATCAAAAAAAAATATTTTTCACTTGGTCAAATCTTGATTATTTCCTAAAAATAGAACTGCCCATTAAGCAATTTCATGTATTCGTTTACGCTCGAAACTTTATCCATACACATATAACAATCGTGTGAACTGTACAACCATGCATGGCACTGTCCATTTGGTAGTTTCCTTGTTTCAAGTTAAAATGAGTTAAATATTCTTATATTTGCACCGTTTTATAGAAACGATGACCCTAGAGAATTAACGCCTGTGAAAGCTTGTTGGCCAGTGGTAGTTTCCCTGTCTTATTTATTCAGCGATTTCTGAGTTTTCTTTGGAAATACTTAATATTTTATCCGTTGGTTTAAACTTTAAACTTTTCGGCTGTCAGTGAAATTCTAACTCCCTGACAATTGGAAAATTGATAATTCTAATCCCGAGATTCTGAGTTACATACGCCTAGATTTCAGTTAACCAGGATGATTATTTTTAAGGTCGCAGCCACGGTATCTCTGCCCAATCCTTTGCAGAGTTTATTTATGATTGTCAGAGTACTCTTATTAATGGAATGACCAAGTCGATATTTCAATACCACAGCTTGTTATCACTGTCAATCCTTTCAAAGTTTAAGTATACGGTCAGGAATTATTTTATGTGTAAAACCTTTGAAAATCAATTAATTTGTTATTGAAAATAGTAAATATATTAATGGGTAATCCTAATCCAGTTTTAAATTAAATATATTGGTAGCATTATTGGTCTCTAATTACTTCACATTTTTGAAGAAGCTTATTTGTTGTAGCAACTACTTAGGAGATGAAATCCAAGTGGTTGTTGACAAAATTTATCTATTACCCATGATACAAAACCCCTTTTATCTCTATGGACATATAATACAAATTCATTGTATGCTCTTTCATTTCTTGTCCCTTGCAAAAAAAGAACAAAATTGATTTTGTTTAGACTTTCTACTTGATGAACGACACCAATTTGATATAAGTGACAACTTATTGTATCATCTCCTAATGTTCTAGCTTCTTATATGAATGGAATGAAGGGAGTAGAGCATTTTATGTTTAAACTTTAAACTTGAAAGTGAGTCTATTATTGCTTGTTAAGTGTTATGGAAATGTACAGGAATATTTACATGGATGATGGTATAATACCAAAGTCTTTTCCCTTTTTGTGGCATTTTGAGGGATGCTGGGAGTTCACTTTAGATGTTGTATTTTTGCATACCCTAGTTAATGTCTTTCGAGAGATTTAGTATTAATTTAATTTGAATGTTAGGACATAACAATTTTAAAAAGGTGTTGTTTCAATGACGGTCGTGATCCTTATTATAGTTAGATAATGATGGGTTGATTGTTAAATTATCTAAATTATTGTTGAAACAATTTTATGTTTACTCGTGAAATCGTCAATAAATATTGTGACTTGGATGACATTGAGTAAGGGTGTCTGATTCTTGGCCCCCTTCTTTTTACTCCTTGTAGTCTAAGAGTTGATATTCTTTGTGGGACTTTAGAAACCAAGAAGTAAAATTTATAGATGAGTTACTGGATTAATAACCCTTGAATGGAAGGTATTTGTTGCTTAAGGATGGTTAGATGCTTTTACTTTTATATGGTGAATGGTTACTTATGTTGTAAATTAGTTCTTATGATGATAGATTGCCAATGATTTACATCTAGTCGTTGTGCCAATTCAATTGTATTGATTATAGTCACCCTGTATCCATTTTTTCTTGATTTTTAGAGCACCTTCGTCTAATGACGTCATATAATGTATGTCAGTGCAAGTTGCATTTTAGGCACGTGGGATTTTATGTTTGGTTGAAGGTTTAGAATTATTTTGGTTGCACGTGGGTCCCTAGCTCACACTTGTCACAATGTGGCGACGTGATACCTTATGATTGGGTCATTGTGCACATTGATCGATAAGCGCCTATGAAACCTAGCGTAGGATCATGCGCCTCCCTATGGGGATGATTTTTTTCTTGTAAGTAAGGCTAGACTTGTTTTGTAACATCTATGTGTTGTCTCCTATTCGTTGGGAAGGTTCTAGCTACTTGTTTCATTAAAGTTGTTGTGTTTGGATTGATTGATGTTGCTTTTAGCTTAGTAGGCATGGTATTGTTTGTGTCAGGTAGGATGTAGACACCTACTTGTTCCTCAGAACAGTCTCCAGCCTTGAGACCTTAAATGGTCAAAATCGATGGGAACTTGGGCTTGAGCGTTGCTTATGTGTCCTGAAGGTCCTAACCTTGCAGGGTAGGACGAGTGGGTAGTTGTTTTTATTTTTCATTTGATTGATTGTCGTATGTTTCTTCCAACTACTTGATGTGCTAGTATGCTAGGTCCTTGTGTTTGTCTGTTGCCTGAATTGCGTGCATTGTTTTCATCGTCGAGTTGTGTTGATTTACTGTTTTTTGTTGCTAATTCCTGCATAAAAAAATAAACATATTGCACTGGTTATGTGTCACATGTTGTCGTAACAATGAGGGTCTTTACAAAAACCATGTGTATTGAAAATAATCTATCTTTTGATAGAATGCTTAAATTGCAGCCAAATTAATTGTAGTATATGTAGAGTGGCAATAGAATTTCATATTTCGGTCATAATAGAGATTCCAATCAATATTGAGGTAGTCATGGTGATTTCAAATTTGTTTCCTCAAAATCCCTGCTACAGAAAGGAACTCTATTAAAAAATAATATATTTCTTCAAAACATTAGTTTTATTTTCATGCTATATCAAAAATTATGTATTTTACAAGGAAATCTAATGGTCCTAATATTGAAGAATACGTAAAGGATTGTAAGAAACAATCCCCTATCACATGGAGAATATTTTTATAAAAATATATAGTGGATGACACTGGAATATGGGGGGACTAATATGGACTTAAATATGAAGAGATAAAGGCACATTTAGATAAAGAATATGATAAATTATTTTTAGAGAGTTGATCACATGTTGTGAAGAAGAATAATGAGAGCATCAAGGTATTATTTGTAGGTGTGAACTCTCTATTACATGATGGTGGATATATTTGGTGAGAGAAGGTCATTATTTATATTAACCCTATCTACAAGGACAATTTCATCAATGTTGTTTTGGAAAAAAAAAATCAAGTACCTACAAAGCATATTGAAAGAGAACAGGTTGAGGGTGAGAATGTTCAAATTTTTAAAGATTTAAAGATTACTATGGATAAATATGCTTTACATTCATATTTTCATGTAATATATATCGATGATGTGTATGTTTCTCTTGGATATACTTGCATGGAATAAATTGGTACAATTAATATTAATTTGAAAAATATGTTTATCACGGTTTGGTAGAAGAAAAATAAAAAAAAATTGAGGGATATTTCTCTTACTAAACAAGAATGAATTAAGGTGGCACTTGAAATAGATATTGTATGGAAAAAAATTATATTACCAATAGTGACATCATATGAAGAGTCTAAGGTTGAATCAAATAAGTGTTTATAAAACAACACAAAGAAAATCCCTAAGAAGGGAATAAAAATGAACAAAAATCTACAAAGCTACATTCCTCAAAGAAAATACATGTTGAAGAGTCAAAGATAGAAAAACCAATAGTTAGAGTTTCTCATGTTAAAGGGTAAAAGAAAAAATAACCAATAGCTAAAGTTGTTGCATATTGCTACCAACAACACCTTGAGAAACAACAATCATCAAGGCAAGTTCTAAGAATAATCAAACCTACTAAGGACCAACATGGAACTACAAAGGAACCTAGTATAGAGGCACATGGAGGACTAAAATCAATGCATGGAGATACTCAAGTAGGACATGGAATACATGGAACCAACAGAGCATGGAAGATTCAATATCAAGGTGGAAAGGTCATAGTTGGACCCCATGTCCACATTTCATTATGATGGATATATTATTTTTCTTAGTACTAGTTGAATAGATTGCTTAACATGTCATATTATATGGCTTCCACTCATTTTTTGAGGACAAAACATGCAAAAGGGAATGGAATGTAATGCACCTAGGGAGGATAATATGGTGGCCTACTTGAGGAGGTACCCAAGAGGAATAATGAATGTAATGTGAAAAAAAATAGGGAGTAGTCCCCCTTAGTAATTGGTGGGTATTAAATATGACAACTAGGTAGTGAAAATGAATAATATAATAATTTTGGGTAGTTAGAATAGACCCAAAGTAATACTCATTTGAAAGTATATAAACACATGAGTATCATTGTATTTCATAGTTTGTGTTGGGACCATGATATGATTGAGTTCATGACGTTAAATAGATCCTTTTTGGCTGAATATGTATATGTGTTTTCTTGTTTTTAAGAGTTTTTGAAGAACTTTTGTGTCAAATCGCTATGATTCACACCAGGTATGAATAATTCATGTTTTGTGATGATTTTGAGTATAAATCAACATGTTTTTATGATCCCAGGAAACTAATTTGTGTTTTGTGTGTCACAGGGAAAAATCACAGCTTGTTTTTGCATCCGACACTCTGTCTGGTACTCCATCCGACACTCAGACTGGTACTCCATCTGACACTCCATCCTGCACAAAAACCATGCGCAATTTGGCGGTTAGCATATTGGCAGCCAGCGATGGGGGAATCAAAGACATGGGTTTTTCTTGTGCTCATGGCCTCCAAATACTGAGCTTCTGACAACTCGATTTGGGTTGTTATACTGGGCGTTTATTGGCTCACTTAGTTTCTAGAAGCCACCGGTGGTTAAAACACATTTAATTTAATTTGTTGTTTTTAGAGGAGGTCGACCCTCCTAGTGGTCAAACTCTCAACTTGTAAATCTATAAATACCACCTCAGTGGTCAAACAAAGAGTTAAAGGGATAAAATAGACAGTTCAACTCTGTTTTGTTATTTTTCATACATTTTGCTAAAAACTATGTAAAGACTACGTTTTGGGTTTTAATGGTGAATTCATGTTGTTGAAGCTCGTGGTTCACCTTTGAAGAGTAGCCACGACTTGCTGGGGGGGGCACCAGTAGTCTAGGTCAATATTTAGTTAATATGCTAGTAGATTTGAGTAGTGTAATCATCATTTTGTCTATTTCTTGTACATGAGTTTTATTCTCTTTATTTTCTATATAAATTGGTGTTTATGATTTAATTGTCTTCGTTCAGTTTTTTAGGTTATTATGGAGGCTAGTGTTAATATGAAATGATCTTTTAGTTGATAGGAAATGAACTTGCAAGTTCTTAGCTACTAACCCTGTGTAATTAGATGATAGATAGGTTATCTTTATGCTGAAATAGCGTATAAAAACAGAGTTAAAATAGAGTTTCTAGTTTAGGGTTTCTTTGGCAAGCTTCGGTGGATGGATAGTGTTAGTTCTAGTTTCTAATTTTCATTTTTCTTATTTAATTGCTATTTAAATTTTCTTATCTAGTTGTTATGTAGCTTGCTTATTTAATTTCTTGTCTTATGTTGTTTTAAAAGTATTTCCTCATTTGCAATTTAATTTGTTAAAATAAAATTAGTCTAATTTATTTCATGCAATTTTGTTACAGCAAGATTTGCCTCACCATTGCTATCTTGCACATAGGGCCTTTTTCCATTTCCCTATGTAGGCTTATCATCCCTTTTTGATAAATCCAGAGATAAAAATATACATTTTTCCACATATACATGCCCTATGAGCTATACAACAAGCGTATACGTAGGCTTCTTCACTACAGCCCGCATACATCAGGATTTGTGCCAAAAAATACAAAAATGGAGTTGGGTTTCCATGTAATGACAAGAGATCTCTGATCCTTGGCCTTCCATATACTGGAAACGTTCCAACTCGACCCTTTAGTTTCATTTTGAAGACTATAAGAGCACAATTTCGAGCTATGGAAAACAGGAGAAAGCATTCAACTTTGAGAGCAAAGTTACTCAGGAGAAATTACTTCATAATGAGTCTGCATCCCTTTGTCTGGCCTCAAGTCTTAACACAGTGTTCATCCCCCAAGCTCTTTCCCTGTTGTTGAGAGAACCTCATTGTCTCTCTCCTTTAAGCTTTCCTTTGGTGGAGGATTGAAGTGGTGGAGGCCCAGTTGGAAGGAACTTGGTTTCTTGGTTTTGAACCATGCCGACACATAAATCTGTAATGTTGACACTTATGTTGATCAATTATTAATAGAAATACTCATTTCCCATCATATTAGTATCATGCAAATATATGATTATTATCCATGGGCATGTTTGTAATGTTTATTAATGGATTTTGTTATCTAATGTGTTAACCCCTTTACATTATCACTATATACTTGCTTTGCTTGTTTGTTGAGAACTTATTGCAGATATAAAGCTTTGGGTCGGAGTGCTCAATGGTGGAACATCATCAAACATTGGATCGAGGTAGGCCTCTTTCTTATCTTGCACGTTAGTTTATATAGAATACAATGGAATTGAGTTGATTTCTGCAGTCATACTTGTCTCTTGTGGTTTACCCTTAGCCATAGATATTTCTTCCCTCATAACAGAATTGGCGACTCCACTAGGGATAGTCTTCATTCTAAGGGTTGAAGTACTTTTTATTCTTGCATCGCTCTTTTTCCTTTGTGTTTCTTGTCGCATCATTGCTTGGCAAATTCTGTTCACTCTGAGTCTGAGTTTTCAGCCTTTTTTCCCTTTCCTGGCCTTGTTTTAAAGCATGTATGCTCCTTTTGCCTTGACAATCGCATACACAAGCATGTTGTCTCTCTCCAAGATGCATAGATATGCACTATTCTTTTGAACAGTCGCGTATACCAATTTCCCTTGCTTGTTTTCTTGGTTTAGTGACTGTTGGGTGAGTTTTGATGGTTGTTGAGCCTTCTTAGGTATCTGTAGTGCCTGTTGAGCTTCTTTGGATTGACAGGAAAGTCGTTGGGATTTGAATGTATGGGCATAGTCTTTCTCATTGTTTTTCATTTTTTGGTTTGTCCTTGAACCCTGGGTTGTTTGCCTGGTTGCTTGGTATTCTACTTGATTTATTATGTTTATACACAGTAGAATTTATATATCAGGTCGCTTTTCAGTCCATGCATTTTCTCTTTAATATATTGAAAATACAAAAAAAGAATAGGAATTTTGCATTGGTTAACGTTTTTTGGCTTTGAACCTTTATCATTAGCTTAGTGAATTTAGCGAAAGATTGCATTTTACTTCTAAATTGCAAAGTTGAAATTGAAAATTGCATTGTTTTTATTAGCATATCATTCATTGAAATGTTAAAGATAGACTTTGTATTATATTCATATTTATCTTCTTCCAAAGTCATAACATCATGAGTTTCACTTCCATTCCCTTTTGAGTAATCATGGCCTATAAAATTTACGCTTTAAACTAAAATTGATTAGTCACGATTTTATTTCTAGGGTGCACAAACTAGCCTAGGATTTAGTGCCTTGGAATAGGATTTTGTGAGTAAACTTCTCCAAGGAAATTAAATCGACATATGTGTCTGAGATAGGGTGTTGAGAATTCCATTGTATAATTGGTAATATCAGGAGGCTCCGCTCACACCGGAGTTACTCATGAGGTCGCGCAAAGTTAGTTGAAGGGATAACCCCTGGATACTCACCTAGTGTCAGAGATATTTCTGAGGATTTATTCGTATTTGGGGATCTTGCTAGTACCCATACCTTTATGAGAGGTCGTTCTTTAAACATTTTGGGCTTTGCTACCCTTCCCATATGGTGACCCGGACTTACAAATGCTCGCCTGTGCATTAGTTATACGATGGTTTATTAGTTGCTTGACTTAGGCATCTCATAGGTTACTTGCAGGGGTTATTCTACTTGTATCCTAGGTAAGATAGAGGTCGGACAACACACAACCTTTATGGAGGATTACCTCTCCCAGGGGATCTGACTGACTAGTTGTTAAGCCCACAAGGGCCTCTATAACTGATTTTGTTACCTCCAAACATTAGCAAGGAATCTCAAGTCACTCTTGGACGAGGCATGCCTTCTTTAGCGAGGGAGGCCACTCAGCCACTTTAGCCCATTTGCATGCATATTGGTCGTTTGAATTTTTGGTATGCTCTTTGATTACTAGTTATCCTTAAGAGTTTATATTGAGTTCTCTTTTTCATGGATAATGGGGTTCCTTTGGCCCCCCCATTTACTGCTACCCCCCNTTTATAACGGTATGCAGAATTATGGTACTCAGTCAATGCCTTGGGTCTCTAATCATTTTTCTCATGGTATGTCTGATATGTCTTCGCACTTGCCATCCTCTATCTCGCCTCCTTATGAAAATACAATTTTTGGGTCTGGGGGCATGATGCCTCCTTCTTATCCCTCTCTATTTGGTGGGAGTCATATCCTTCAAACAACTCTTACGGTAGGAGGTTGGAATATTCCTTCCTACGATTCCACTATGTGAGAAGTAAGTGCCCAACTATGCAATCATTCTACTTATTACACTCTGTCCACTTATCCTTCTTTTGCCATGTCGGTTCCTATGAACACTTTTCCCATGGATGACCTCCATCTGTCCTCTGGTGTTTCATCTGGGGGAATTTATATGGGAAACCCCCTTCTCGAAGTTCCTTCATTTGGGGGAAACATATATCCTCACATGAGTAACCCTTCTCATGTCGCTTTCTCTTTGCAAGCAAGTTCCTCAGTGTCGATGCCCTTACAACCCTTTATAAATCAGTATGGAGGAGGATACTATCATGTTGGAAATGGACAGGGTGTAAACCAGGATCCTTCCTGGCCTACAATTTACCAAAACCAATATTTCCTTGGACCTTGGTCCCAAATGCCGCAACTGACCATCGCCTCAAGTCCAGTCATTGTGTGTCATACTAGCATTATATCACCAACCTCTACTAGTCATGTTGGACACTGGTCGACAACCTCTATGAGTCATGTTGAAGACCTACAACCAGCCACTGCAATTCATGCTAAGGGCATAGGTCCAGTCACTACGTGTCATACCGGCATTGTATCACCACCCTCTGCTAGTTATGTTTGAGATTGGTTGATAACCTCTGCGAGTCATGTTGAAGACCTGCAACCAACTACTGCAAGTCATGTTGGGGGGGAAATTTCAGTCACTGCATGTCATACTGGCATTATATCACCAACCTCTTCTAGTCACATTGGATATTGGTCGACAACCTCTGCAAGTCATTTTGAAGACCTGCAACTAGCCGCTACAAGTAATGTTGGGGGCACATGTCTGGTCACTGCGAGTCACACTACACATCCATCACCAACCTCTGCTAGTCATGTTGGGGATCCATCGCCAACCTATGCTAGTCATGTTGGAAATTTGCTACTAGCCTCTAAAAGTCATGCTGGGAGCATGTCACCAACCAATGCAAGTCATGATGGGGGAATTCATATGATGGAGAAGCCGAGACGTCTCAGACATAAGCCTAGATTCCTTTGTAGGACTTGTGAAGGAAGTCACCTTACTCGTTTGTGTCCCATTACTGTTGGGATACCAGAAGCATGGGGCTCACCTAAGGGCCCTTCGGGTTCTAAGGAATCTATGGTTTCACAACACTCTATTCCTTCTTTGGTTGATACAACAGTGACGTCGATGTAATATTCGGCTAAGACCCCTTTTCCTTTAGGGGTTGATACGTCCTTTGACCTTGTTGTCTCACATCCCATTCAACCTGTGGTCGTGTCGATGCAATATTCGACCGACACCTCTCTTGTGTTCAAGGGCGATGCATCTCTTGAACTTGTTGTCTCGCATCTTGTTCAACCAACGGTCGTGTCGATGCAATCTTCGACCGAAAACACTCCTATTTTTGGGGGTGATGCACCTCTTGACCTTGTTCTCTCGCATCCTATTCAACCAATGGTTGAGGAAGTAGTCATATCGATGCAATATTCGATCGACCCCACTCTTCTCTCGGAGAGTGACAAGTCTAAGGAAGCGGTCGCACCAATGCAATTTTTGGTCGATCCCGCTCTTCTGGTTCTGGTTCTATACGTTCTATGCCATGTCCTTAGCATTTCTATTACTTCACCTTCTGAACAAGAGAGAGTTTTACTCTTCCTAAGTTCTCTCCCTCCAAGTCTTGACGAGGTTCCCTTTGATTGGGATGGTCTTGTGGGGTATCCAATAACTTCATCTATGTCTTTTCTAGGAAGAGACATTATCTGATATAACATAGAGACAATAACCTCCGCTAGCACTTTTCCCTCCTTGACTTGGAGATCTTCGGGTCTTCCCAAGCTTGTGTCGATTCTTCGTAAGATACTGACATTTCATAGAAGGTCCACACGAGAGACTTGGCCTCCCCCATGGCTTGCCACCTAGAATCTTCCTAACGAGTCCGAGTTAAGATCTTTTTTGACTCGTTCAAAAAATGAAAAGATTGTCGAGTGATTTGTCCCTTTCACACTCGTTTAATTGGAATTGAAAGGTTGTGAGTCTTAGTTAAGCCCTTTTCCGACTCGTTTTCAAAAAAAAAGAATATTGTCAAGTGATTTGTCCCTTTCAGACTCGTTAAACTGAATTTGAAAGGTCATGAGTCTTAGTTAAGCTCTTTTCCAACTCATTATCAAAAATAGAAAAGATTGCCCAGTGAACTTGTCTTTTTCACACTCGTAAATTGCATTTGAAAAGATGTCTATTTGGCACAAGTTTACCCCTTTTTCACACCAAGTAGACTACAAGACATAAAAAAGGATATATTTTGGCATCAAGTTGTGATTGAATCTCATGCCCTCTTTTGCAGTATTGATCCTTCAGTCGGTTCTCGCTTTGCATCATAAACCATTGCCTAAGCAATTTTTCATCCTCAACCAAGCAGAGCCTTGTTTATATCCTTCACAATTTGACACCCTATACCCTAGAGGAAACATCACCCTGAGTGTTCATCTCCCGCATGGATTTCCTTGCATTAAGCATAGGTACGTTCCACTGCTGGAACTAGTTTTTCTTGCTTGCGACACTCGTTTCCTCCTTTGTATCATAGCATTCATTTGTTATGAAAAAACAAATAAAAATAGGTGGGAATGGAGTACTATATTATAATTGGTAGAAATCATGTCGCCTTTGAATAGAGCACAAAATTATTGAGTCCTTGTGTCATTATAATTTTGGGTTTTAGCATGGCCTTAGGAAGCTGATCTCGTTACAGAGTTTTCTCTACCTACGGATTACTCTTCTAGTCCCTATAGAGAATGTTATTGATGTCTCCTGCATCTAATAGTCACATCATTGAGTTTATGCTGCCAGAGTCCACCATATGTCTCATGCTCTTGTTCAAAGGAAGTCTCACAACTTGCGTCGGCCACTCCTCAGAAATATTGACTTTGCATGTCGTCCATACCCTCAGTTTGTCTCAAAATCACATGATACTATGGTCTTATCATGCATCATGGCCCTACTTGCATCATCGGTAGGTCACCTTGAACCCAAAAATCGACATTTCATCATTGGTCATTGACTGGGTGGTTTCCCTTGTGTTCGATGACAAGACATCTATTCACACTTCGGGATTCGTGCAGTGTCTTGGATGCCATTAGCCTTATTGATGGTTTCCTCGCCTTTGTCAGCAGTTTTCATCATTGGCTGTTATTCAGAGGGTCTTTTTCGTGTACCGCGTTCATTTGATACACGTAAAAGATACATAGGGTCATTGGTTCGTGAACATGTTCTTTGTCTGATCTCCACCAAATCATGAAGCTCCTACTTTGCTCCTCGTGCTGACTGATGAGATATGCCTTAATGCTCTCCTTTCAACAGGTCTCTTTCCATCGACTTCAACTCATCTATTATGGATATGGTACCTAGAGTTTTATGAGTACCTTGATGCTTGCAGTCATTAGTGGCAGGTTCTCTCGCCATTGAAAGATGGGAATACATCAATGTATCTTGATCAATGGATTTCTTAAGTGTTCGACACTGACTCCTTTATTCACACTTGTAGGAATGTACTCAGTGCCTTGATACCTACTTTCATTATTGGTAGGATGTCTCGCGTTTGTTAACGGTATTCCTCAATGACTGGTAATCAAACGATGTCTCATTATGTTTGACCTCAACTCCTTTATTCACATGATGTAGACTTGCACCCTTGGTGGATAGAAGACTTGAAGACATCACTATGTGGCCACAACTTTCCTAAGTTGTTGCTTCACTTTCATCAGACCAACACTTGTTCAAATTTAGTAATCATGGGAGATCAGATTGTACTTCATGGTATACAGATATCTTCAGATTGATTTTTGAGACTGGTTTTCACTAGGCCTGGTTCATGACTATGATGAATTTTGGCATATAACAACAATTGTATCTACCTATTCATGGCCACGAAAACTTATTTGGTATGTTTTACGCATGGATCTGCATTTTATTCTTTGCAGTCATGTATGGAAAGTCAGTACAGAATGTAATGGTAAATCGAGTTCCTCCAGCTGGTTCTCTACCACTCCACTCCTGGGTTATTCATAATGTATTTTGGCCATCGCAGATACTCCTCCGATCTCACTCATTAGGGGGCATATGTTACAACAAGATTTTCCTCACCATTACTATCTTACACAAAGGGCCTTTTTCCATTTCCCTGTGCAGGCTTATCATCCCTTTTTGATAAATCCAGAGATAAAAATATACATTTTTCCACATATACGCGCCCTATCAGCTATACAACAAGCGTATATGCAGGTTGTTCCACTACAACCAGCATACATTGGGATTTGTGCCAAAAAATACAAAAATGGAGTTGGGTTTCCATGTAATGACAAGAGATCTCTGATCCTTGGCCTTCCATATACTGGAAACGTTCTGAATCATCCCTTCATTTTCATTTTGAATACTATAAGAGCACAATTTTGAGCTATGGAAAACAAGAGAAAGCATTCAAATTTGAGAGAAAAGTTACTCTGGAGAAATTAATTCATATTAAGTCTGCATCCCTTTGTCCCTCAAGTCTAAACATAGTGTTCAGCCCCCAAGCTCTTTCCCTATTGTTGAGAGAACCTCATTGTCTCTCTCCTTTAAGCTTGCTTTGGTGGAGGATTGATGTGGTGGAGTCCCAGTTGGAAGGAACTTGGTTTCTTGATTTCAAACCGTGCTGACACAAAAGTCTGTAATGTTGACACTTCTGTTGATCAAATATTAATAGAAATACTCCTTTCTCATCCTATTAGTATCATGCAAATATATTATTATTATCCATGGGAATTTTTGTAATGTTTATTAATGGATTATGCTATCTAATGTGTTAACCCCTTTACATTATCACTATATACTTGCTTTACTTGTTTGTTGAGAACTTATTGCAGGTATAAAGCTTTGGGTCGGAGTTCTCAACGGTGGAACATCATTAAACGTTGGATCGAGGTAGGCCTCTTTCTTATCTTGCACATTAGTTTATATAACATACAATGGAATTGAGTTGATTTATGCAGTCATACCTATCTGTTGTGATTTACCCTTGGCCATAGAGATTTCTTCCCTCGTAACAAATTTCCTTTTCTAGATTTAGGTTGCAATTTTCATTCAAAGTTGATTATCAAGTTTAGTTTTTAATCTAAGTAGTTTGAATTTTCTTATATTAGTATAGAATGCATTTGAATTTCATAGAATAGTGTTTTTATATTGTTGATGATTAATGCATGATTGAATAATCACATGGATATGAAGGATAGTTGGTGTTGCTTCTATCTTGGCTAAGTTCTCATTGGATTTCCTAATTCATACTTTTCACTTTGCTATCAAAGTCAATATTGAGTTTATCCCTCTTGAGTTATCGTTAATTGTTAAGTGCCATCGTGATATCATAAGACACCGGAGACATAACCATCAACACTACATTTGATTTTTCTTGCTTTCATAGATTAGAAGATAGTTTCCTTGCTTTTGTAGGTTAGATAGTCTTCTTTCTTTGGTAGATTGAAGAATAGTTTTCTTATCATAGATTAGTTGTTATTTACTTTTATTGTCATGATGCTTTCAATTTAGTAGATTAAGATTTTCTTTCGTAAATTAGAAGTAATTAGGAAGTTTAATTTAAGAATAGAGTTCACTTTATTATTAGTTTGATTAGTTGCTTATTAACTAATCTTGATTAGTTTACTTGTTGTAGAATTTATCATAGGTTAGCTAGTTGTTTGTTTTCTTGTTTACTTGCTTTAATAGGATAGTTGCTTTCTTGTCTATTTTGCTTTGATAGGGTAGTTGCTTGTCTATTTACTTGATTTCATAGGCTAGTTTCTTATTGAATTTGAGTAGGTTAGTTAAAGTAGTTTGTTGTTGCTATCCCTTATTAGGTAGATAGTTTGCTTTTGCTTATTGTCATGATTAAGTTAGTTTTCTTTAAATAGGGTTTTCATTTTCCTTCTTAGAACTATCCATCGATCCTTTGTTCAAAGGTTACTTTGGGTAAATAGTTTAAGTTTCTTAGTAGGGTTTGATCATTAGTAGTCTTTTCTTAAATAGATTATCCCTTCAATATCTCATTTCCTTAGTTAGACTATACTACCTCTAGCCTTTCTTCCTTGGCACATATAGTGCTACAACTCTAAGTTTACTTACTTTGGGTTGACAATTTAATTGAGGGTTTTAAGTGTTTTTTAGTACATATAGAACACCCATCATTTTTGGAGTCATTGTCGAGGAGTTGTCTCAAGGTACGAAACAATTAGGAAATATATCACTTTTAAACCTTAGCATTAGTTTTGTGGTGGGGGGACTTTAAGACGAGAGGTAAGAACCTGTGCATTTGCTATAGCAGGTTCCCCCAAACCCAATGGTTGTTTTTCTTTTTGTTTTTGCTTACTTTCATGAATAGACCTAGAAACCCAAAAGGTAGATATATTAAATCTAAATTAGATATTTCAACCAAGTTTCCTTCTGACCTTCTTGGGGGAAGGAACATTCCACTCATAAACTCCCCCCATACCGAAACTACCTTCGGGTTTCCAATTTGGACCCCCACACCTATGCAAGCGTGGTGTGTTTGGCTTGCGTAAATCTTCTTTAAATATGTCTTTCATCTTTTAGGTAGTTGTGATTATATATATATATATATATATATATATATATATATATATATATATATATATATATATATATATATATATAT
>ML786711.1:473982-486269 GCA_009831015.1 Picea engelmannii | reverse complement strand
TAACAAATCAACAAGAAGTTACTGAACAGTTTGTTGTCCTAAAACAACAACAAACCATTGTTAGACAGTTGAAACTTAGAGTCAATTTGTGGTCAAAGACAGACCCAGTTGACATGCTTGATAGGACCTGAAAATCTTCATGGTATCAGAGCTGAGGTGGTTGAAATTTTGAGCAGTTGGGACAGCATTTTGTTGGTTGTCATATACATCTTCTTGGCAGATTTTTGTGGGCAGCCATTGACTCATTCAGTGGTTGTTAGAGGGCAGATTTTTGCATAGGACAATTGGGCAGTTTTTGACACTTGTGGACAGCCTCTTTTCACACTTGCATGGACAAGAGTGACGCTGTAGATACAACCTCTTTTCACACCTATTGATTAGGAGTGAGGTCGTGGATTCGCTTGCCTCTTTTCACACCTGTGTTGACAAGAGTGAGGCAACGTTCCTTTGCATTGGGAGCATCAGAGTGAGCACAGTTGGCAGACATGTCAGTATCTCAGATGCGTGTGGAGGACAGGCTAGCCGGGGCTAGCAATTGGTCGCCTTGGAAGGCGAGGATTGTCTTTGTCTTAGAGGACATCGAGCTATGGGACATAGTCGAGGCAGCTGTTCCTCCTATTCTTGTCACTGCACTCGTCTTGGTGGAAGAGTTCAGGAAGAGGAACAACAAGGCAAAGAGGATCATTTGTGATGCTATGAGAGATCATAGTATTCCCCACTTGACTAGGAAGACTTGTGCATACGAGATGTGGGCATCTCTGTGCAAGTTGTACGAGAGCTCTAATGAGAACCGGAAGATGGTTCTTCATGACCGACTCAGGGGCATTCACATGCTCAAGGATGAGTCGATTACTTCATTCCTTGGTAGATACACCCAGATCAGAGACGAGCTTGCAACCGTCGAAGAGGTTGTAAACCCTAACTCTTTGGTGAGGCAAGATATGAATAGCTTCACCAAACCGTGGGGTCCATTTGTACGGGGCATTGTTGTCAGGGAGGTTATGCCTACATGGGAGAGGATATGGGATGACTTCGTCCAGGAGGAGATTAGGCTTGCAGCCGAGGCTTCTGGACAATAGCAGCAACAACAATCAGTTTCGGGTGTTGAGGACCTTGCTCTTTGGACAAAGGGCAAGAAGAAGACCGGCCGTGGAGGTCGACAGGGTCCCAAGTTTGGGGCCCCACCACAAGGCAGCAGTGGGAAGAGGAGAGACATGAGCACGATGATATGCTTTGCTTGTGGAGAGATGGGTCACTATGCAGGACAGTGTCCCGAGAAAAAGAAGAAGCAGCAGGATGTGTTAGGAGCGACAGCAGAGGAGATAGTGTTCAGTGATTAGTTTGCCAGAGAGTGTGCATTCGTGACTACCTTGTCTACTATTACACCATCCAACACTAGATGGGGAGATAGAGTTGAGGAGGACCAACTGACTCACAATAGTGATTCAGAGGGAGATGATGCTCAGTGTCCCTGGACATCTTCAGAGTGGGTGACTGGTCCACCTAGTATAGCTATATTTTCAGAGTAGCCGAGTAGACAGAGAGTTGGTGCTACAACTTCAATGCATCAGAGGTTGATGAGGAGGAGCAACAGGGCACCACGGAGGCTTGAGCCTCACATAGCTTCTGAGACGGGCAGATCAAGTTCTGGATCCACTTCAGGTGGAGGTGACTTGGCGAGAGGCCAAGTTCATGACTCTTGGTGAGAGACCAAGAGGGGGAGACTCTTGATGAGATGCCAAGAGTAGTGACTCTTGGTGAGAGGCCAAGAGTAGGAGGAAATCCTTGGTGGGAGACCAAGGTGGAGATCTTGGTGTGATGACCGAGATCTAGGTGATCTTGGATAGATGGAGAGTCAGTGCCATTTATAGATCATGCAGATTGAGCAGATCTGTGATAGAGTCCACTTTCAGTGATCAAGGTAAAGCCATACTCATCGAGCATATGTCAGGAGGCAACCATGTCCACTGCAAGGATGATATTGGTGGTGACGAGCACTTTCCTTGGTGAGAGGGTGTTGAGATTTCGGTACCTTGGAAAGTGGTCCCCATGTGCTTATGAGTCTCTAAGCACAAAGGGGGAAGACTATTACCCTTATACTTTACTTTATGATTCTAATTTCACTTTGAATTAGGAGTTTTAAGTCGAAAGTGAAATATGTCAGTTAAGTCATAAAGTGACAATTAATTCACAATGTGGATGAATTAATAGACATAAAGCAACTAAGGAAAGTGGGTTTCCTTAGTGAGATTTTGGGATGAGATCTCACCCATTGACTAGACTTGGCTAGATCTAATCTAGGCCATTGATCTTTTAGGGTTGACTCAAAGAGGCTAAAGAGAGGGTAAAGTGAGTTTTGGAGAAGAGAAGAGGGGCGCATATCTTGAGGAGGAAGAGGGTGCACTTCATGAGGCTTTGAGAAAAAACCTTGAGTGCTTGAAGAGAAGCTCTTGTTTGGTTTGAGCTTGCATGGAGATCATTTCCATGAAGCCATAGCCTTCACTTCTGAGAGGGAGCATGCCATATGGAGGAGGGGCGCATCTACTAGAGGAGGGTGCATTTATTATCCTTCATTTGCTCATCAGGAGAGGAGGACTTGTCACCTTGAGATGAGGTTTGTTGCATAGGGAGAGGAGAGCTTGGGCGCTTGCTTCTRTGGAGAGAGGCATTCAGTTTATGGCTCAGTTTATTTATGGTGATCATTTCTGCTAGAAGGAGGGCGCACCTGTGGAGAGGACTGGTAGCTACCTGGTGGCAAATTTGCTTGGAGGATTCGAGCTCTGATAGTTTCARTGGAGAGGCAGCACAGGAGAGCACATTCCTGTGGAGGGATTTCTTCATTGGGTCACAGATGAGCTAGAGCGCTTCAGTTCAGTGCAGAGGGCAACAAAGGGAGAGGGTGCACCTGAGTTTGGGCACTTCTCTTTCTGGTTCTTGTGGCAAGGCTTGTGAGGAGCTTGCTATGTATACAGGTTCCATTGTATTTCATTACTTGTTGTATCTCCTGCTTTGATCATCATTTAAAGACATTTATCCCAAACTGGTTTTCCCCGAGGGGTTTTATCCAGGGTCATGTTGACCAAAAATACCTGTGTACAAAAATGCATGTGTTAGTTTCTTAGATCTTCTTATTTTCAGTTGTAAAGATCTTTAGGTGTGTTGTACTTATTTTAGTATGCATGTATTAACTTCTGGTTACTAAAACTACATGCTAGAGCACCTAAAATTGGAAGTGCAACCGTAACAAATCAGCAAGAAGTTACTTAACAGTTTGTTGTCCTAAAACAACAACAAACCATTGTTAGACAGTTGAAACTTAGAGTCAATCTGTGGTCAAAGACAGACCCAATTGACATGCTTGATAGGACCTGAAAATCTTCAAATATTGCACCACCGAAACAGGACCAACAATGGAAGGGTTTTTCCCAAAACCCTACCGGTTTTTCCGAAAACCCTACCGAAAACGTTGGCTACAAGAGCACTCAATAAGATATCAAATCATAATCCAAAGTGAAGCTCTACCCCTCCTTTTATCCTTTTTCCATGCCTTCTAGAACTTTCCCTTTTTTGACCAAATCAAATGTAACTTCTAGAATTTCCCCTTTTTTGACTAAATCAAATATAACTTCTAGAATTTTCCCCTTTTTGACTAAATCAAATATAACCCTTATTTTCCCTCCAATTTTCACTTTAAGATTAATATTCACTTTAATAATGATGAAGTAACTTATTAATCTAAAGTTACTTTATTTCCCTAATGTCACTTTAAAAACATAACATCTCCTAACTAAGTGACATTAAATGACCCCATTTTTACTCATTTTTCTCCCTTGACAAGCCACAAAAGTCCCTTCTACTACAAAACGGGGAAACCCAAAAAATGGGGACATGACTATATATATATGAATTGTTCTCACATTGATTTTGAAAGATACATATGAAGTAACCTTTTTTGTGGGTAACCTTATAATTTAGCCTAGTTAAAAATTGTCCTCTATAAACCTTTCTTTATTAATATATTTATTAACAACTTTATTTCGATTGTGTGTCTTTCCCTTTGGAGAAACATTAGCTAAGTGCATCTTCAAAACATTAACAGGATATGAATCCTACTTCTAAACCTATGGAAGATTCAAGGTGGACCCATGTTCTCAAGAGGACCTACTGAGAATCTGGCCAATATAAACCATAGTTTTTAAGGAAAGACAAAGAATGAAGATAAGATAAGATAGGATATGCTTACAATTCTCCTAAAGATATCATACCGGATAGCGTGCATGCAAAGGTAGGTCAACCGTGCATTCAAATATAAGATAATTTCCAGATAAAGAGCCAGAATCAGCATCCATGGCCACATGAACTTCCACCATTGACTGATGTGAATGCTGTGATGGAAATTCCAGGTTTGTATCTCCATATACATAAGCTGCATTCAGTCCTGCCACACAAATGCATATAAGTTAGTCTAGAACATTCTGATTATGTTCTGAAAAGCACACAACCACAGCTTATATACTTAAAAATATACAGAAAACGTTATGGCATTTTATCATTCTTATAAAGATAAGAAAAAGAAAGAAAATGGACTTATACAACCTATATAAAGTATTGACACTATGATTTTCTCACACATGACAGCACAAAGACCAACAAACTGTCAATTCTATCATGTAACTCCAACAATACTTTCTAAAGCAAACTGTCCTGGAACTTGTCTGGAGGCATTTTATAACTGCAGGTTGATTTGCAGGAGGTAGATAAATTAGTCTAGAACATTCTGATTATGGTCTGGCAAGCACAAAACCACAACTTAGATACATAAAAAATATAGAAAACATTATTTGCATATTATCAACCTTATAAAGAGAAGTCAAAGAAAGAAAATGGACTAATATAACCTATATAAAACTATGAATAAGACAATTTTCTCACACAACTAACTTGACAGCAAAGAGAATAACAAACTGTCGATTCTGTCATGCAACTCTAGAGTCTAACTATACTTTCTAAAGCAAACTATTTTGGAACTTGTCTGGGGGCATTTTATCTTGTAGGTTGATTGACAGGAGGTAGATAACCTTAATCATGATACCTTTGAAAACATGTTGACCACAATTGTTCTCCACAAATGGGAGAGGGTTAGCGTAATAAACCAATATTCAAACCTATTTCAATTTGATTGCAAATGAACACTTCATTTCAGAATGAAATGGGGATCAACAATGAGAGGCCTAAAATAACGAAACAAGATCTGGGGCACCAAGAAATCTAAACATGCAAGTAAACTGGCTCACAAAAGCAGCCTCCGCAAAGGTTAATAACTCACACTTCCTAAAAAGGTACATCAAAATTCAGAAGCCAATCTCGCCTTCAGTAATGAGGTTTGGCAATTGCTCAAAAGTGAATTTCCCAATACAAGATTGTAAACCTCACGAATATAATAGGGACCTTACAGACATTTTTGTGCCCTTTATATATAAGTGAGTCATTTTTGTACCATGTATTTTGGATGTTAATCTAAGAAGCATTCTTTCAAAACCACAGAAAAAAAACCACATGAATCTAATAATGCAGGTGCAACTTTCCCAGAAGTCAGAAAAAGGCTACTAAATAGTTATTGCAATAGTTCCCCAAGAAAATTTCCCAACAGGCCAAGAGCAGCACAGAAATTGGTCATTGTGTCAAGTTCCTCGTGTTCCATAGTTTCATAGATACCTGACTGTGGCCGAACTCTGAGAACAAGACGCTCTTCCTGACATGGGGACTATCCTAGTAACTGCATGATATGACACTCTGTTTTGTCTAACTGGCTTGTTTATTTTGCTAAAAGGTCTCTGGTATGTTATCTTGTGCAGCTTTAACAGCGACATTACTTCTTGGCCCTGCATGGCAATCTTTTTGATAGGATGATAGGAATAACAATTATCAACTCTATGCCTATGGTCGTTGTTGGTACAAACCTCTTTTGTAAAAAATTGATGTAATCTCTATTATACATATTAATTGAAAATGAAACATTCCCCAAAAAAATGCCCAATGAGCTTGGGAGTAATGGTGGGGAACAAGAGTTAAACCCTGCTAGCGTGATTGGTTTCGAAAGGTTTCATTTCTAAGGAGAACCAGGGTCGAAACACACTGTAGTTGGGAGGAGACACCCAAAAATCCAGCCAGCTAAGGGTTGGTGTGGCCCAGGCTGGGTGCGATCCCTGGGTGATTTTGACGGCTTAGATGCCCCTAGGTCACGGTTTCTTAGCCAAAGGCTAGTCCCACAAGTCACGGACACACTGGCAAACAAAAAAAAATGGTGGGGAACAAGGAATTTCAAACCATAGACTGAGCTTCTAATTGTGTTTGAATTCAGCAACAATGGAATTGAAAAAAACATGCTAGGGCAACAAACATTTGATAAAATTCACCATTAAATTTGATAGTGTTTTAGGCACACATGCACAGTGTTTCAGTAGAGATAGGCGTTAAGCACATTGGATTTAGCAGCAAAAGCAAGGGAGAATGTATGGCAAGCATTCAAGATAACGTAGGACAGATTTAGGAGCTAGGTGATGAGACATAGGCAGATGGACTGTTGTATTGCATTGTATATTCTTATTTATTGCACATATTACTATGTTCTTCATCAACGCAGTACCACATCCACTTACCACGTTAGTGTCATAAGTTTATCAACGCATTATGGTCTTTTCTACTAATGCAATGCTAAGAAATTTCATGCAAGAAAGCAAGTGTCCCCATGCTACCTAGGGCTCAACGCCCTCCTCCTAGATGCCCAATGCTCCTCCAAATGGGTCATCCTCCCAAGGAAGCAACCAAGCCCTCCAAGCCATCCATGTGTGCGCCTCATGAAGAATGTCACCAAGCCACATAGCAATCCATGAGTGAACTATCTCCAATGAGTATGTCCATAACAATACAACTAAGGGTAGTCAACACACCATGCACCCCAAATCACATGAATCACCCTCAAGCATGGTGTAAACACTTTTGGACTAGCCCCAAAAGCTAACAATTGTTTGGGCTCTTCTTTCTATATCTTTGGAAGGGGGTTGAGTTTATGTCTCAAGTGGTTTTCTTCTTCTATCAATGTTCCCTTTGAAATATCCTTGTCCTGTTTTTCCAAGGAAAACTCTATAAGTTTCCCCTTCTCTTGTCCTTCCTAACCTTATATTTCTTGTGCAATCTCACCCAATTTCTTCTTCTTCTTTCTCCCCCCACCCTTTGCATGTACCTCCAACTTCTTTCTTTTGTTTGGATCATCGTCTCAATCATCAGGATTGTTTGAACTTCATTGTGTCTTCTTTTTCTATTCAAGTCACCTTAGCTTGTCTTGCCACAATTTTCTCTTCCATGGCTTTTTTGATTTCACAAACTTCTTCTTCCGACATTGTCTTAGTAGGCTTTATCCATGCTAACTATCTAATGGGCTTAACCTCCACATCCCATTTCTCTAATCTTTCCTCTATGTTTGGGCATTTTTCCTTGCATTCATTTATATAATCTCAAACTTCATTGTACACCCGTATATTTTCCTATCCATCTTCCTCTGTGTCCATACCCTCACATTCTACCAAACTAAGGACAACCTTTCATGGTTTCCTCTCTTATCTAATCTAGTCTTCAAAGTCCGTTGAATTGTATCTTGTCGTGTGTCCATTATCTCAAAGACATTTGATTCTTCTACAAGCATGCCTTGGATGATTCATATTATTTTGTTGACTCGGGTGACCAAATTGCAAACGCATCTATACTTTTCTTCCAAACAGAGTTGGTCTCCATGCGAGACCCTTGTTTTCATAGAATTTGATCAGATTTTGGAGTGGGTCATCTTTCTCCATCCTTGAAATAATGAGGTCGAGATTTGGATAATATACCTCGTTGGCTAATGTCTTCAAGATGTCCTCGTATACTTCGTCACATAGTCTCAAGGGAAACCTGTATGGGACTTGTTACCTCCTGGATTCTCACTTGGTGCAAAAGTCCTAATCATAAATGTGAGACCCCAAGGGAAACTTAGGCAAGCTACCCATTGTCACCTTAGTAGCCTCGCCTTTCTCACTTTAGACTATGGATGGACCTAGTCAAGTGGGGTTGCCCTAAGGTTAAATAAGCTCAATTCGTGCAGTATGTAGTTGGAGGAAAAGAGTGCTTAGCAACATAAAACAAAAAGGAAAAAGAAATTTATGATTTAATGTTTTGAGGTGTTGGCTGAAAGGGAGACCGGTACCTTTATTTGCTTGGGCTATGGAATCATGCATGCAATTCCAGAGGGTGGTTCTAAAGGAAGATTAGGGACTATAACCAACCAAGATGATGTGCCTTATATTGATTTTTCAAGAAGCTAGGTTAAGCATGTAGTTCATTTCAATTTGCATTTGTCTTAACCATAAACAAGAATGTTGCAGCAGCCAAGATCACAAGAAGAAACACCATGCACAAGAACACAAGAAGTATCTTGGGAAACCCTTCTCAACAAGGGAAGAAACCCCAGCCAAATCCTTTGCTATATTCTTCAAGAGAAATACCTTCACCACCAATAAGACTTAGCACACAAGAGGGTGCTCAAACCCTAGAAGACTAGCGCCCAAGAGAGGTGCGCACTTTTCCCAAGAGAATGTACTTGCTGAAATTTCCAAACTTGTGTGAAGGATATGATTCCACAATGGGGAATCTTCCTTTACTTATATTAGACTTGTTCTATCAACATAAGTGTCTATTGGCTCAACAGGGTCGACCTCTCTAAGTCACATTATAATTAATATTAACCAAATTAATTATCTTGTACATTTATTACTAAACACATTAAGGTGGGGCCGACCTATACCCTTTACATAACAATTAGGGTTACAGGCAGGTCTGACTCTTGAACAATATATAGCAAGGGATCTGATACACCCACTAGTGCTCATCCACTAGGGGCACATCCATAGGGATGTCATATCTCTGGCTCACTGCATTACACAGAAGAACCAGATCTTCACACGTTCACCTGTTCTCGTCCACAGGCACGTCCACTCTACAGATCTTCTTTCCCACTACCTCACACATGAGAATCATCTGGAGTTTTCTCGTCAACTCTGCTGCCCAGAGGAGGTTGATACATAATCTTCATTTCTGTTCACATGACGATGCACCCAACACTTTGGGATTTCACACGTTCACCTTGTGCTCAACCACAGACACGTCTAACTCAACAGATCGCCTTTCCCACTGGATAATCATCTGGAGTTCTTCTCAACTCTCTGAATGGAGGAGGTCATCTCTACGTTCCAACTCTATCTCAGGCAGGAACCACGTACCCTTCTTAGGGGCTTTCTCTGATGCGAGTTGAGGACAGGCTAGCAGGGGCTAGCAATTGGTCGCCTTGGATGGCGAGGATTGTCTTTTTGTCTTAGAGGACCTTGAGCTATGGGACATAGTCGAGGCAGTTGTTCCCCCCATTCCTGTCACTGCTCCCGTCTTAGTGGCAGAGTTCAGGAAAAGGAACAACAAGGCAAAGAGGACCATTTGTGACATAGTTCGTGATCATATCATACCCCATTTGACGGGGAAGACTTGTGCATAGGAGATGTGGGCATCTCTATGCAAGTTGTATGAGAGCTCCAATGAGAACCGAAAGATGGTTCTTCATGACCGACTCAGGGGCATTCGCATGCTCAAGGATGAGTCGGTAACTTCATTCCTTGGTCGCTACACTCAAATCAGAGACGATCTTGGAGCCATCGGAGAGGTTGTTGACCCTAACTCTTTGGTGAGGCAAGCTATGAATAGCTTCACCAAACCGTGGGGTCCATTTGTACATGGCATAGTTTCCAGGGAGGTCATGCCTACATGGGAGAGAATGTGGGATGAATTCGTCCGGGAGGAGATTAGGCTTGCAGCCGAGGCTTCTGGACAGCAGCAGTAGCAGATTGGTCAGGGTGAGGAGGATCTTGCTCTTTGGACAAAGAGCAAGAAGAAGGTCGGTCGTGGCGGTCAACAGGGTCCCAAGTTTGTGGCCCCACCACAAGGGAGTGGAGGAGAGAGCAGCAGTGGTCAGGGCAGTGGTCAGAAGAGAGATATGAGCAAAGTGAAGTGCTTTGTTTGTAAGAAGTTCGGGCACTATGTTGGACAGTGTTTGAACAGGAAGAAGAAGAGGGGTGGTACTGCAGCTACAACAGAGGAGGCAGATTTTTAGACACAGTTTCAAAGAGAGTGTGCTTTCCTCATATGTTGCACTTCAGTTGAGACGGCACCCAGTATCTGGTATATTGACAATGGGGCTTCGAGCCATATGACTGGAGTTCGAGAGCACTTTACTGATCTCAGAGACACCAAGGTCAGGATAGAGATTTCTCTTGGAGATGACAGATTGGTCAGAGTTGTTAGGATTGGCACAGTTACCTTTCGGAGAGATAGCTTGCCACCTATATCATTCACGAACATTCTCTATGTCCCTGGGCTGAAGAAGAATTTGATTTCATTTTCCACCCTCTAGGATAGAGGTCTCGAGGTGACATTCAGAGGCATCGAGGTACTCATTCATCCTCGGGGGTCTTCACTTGCCTCAGGACAAGTGATTGGAGTGAGGGATGGGAAACTGTTCAGATTGCTTTTTTAGCCACTTCATGCATTGGCAATGAGTAGCAGCAGACAGTTATGTGAGTTATGGCATCGTAGGATGGCCCACCTACATCATGGAGCTCTCGGAGGGCTGAGAGAGGTTGTGACCGGAGTGCCACAGATCAGCATAGAGCATCAGGATGTTTGTAGAGGGTGTGTGCTTGGTAAGTTTACCAAGGCATCGTTCCCCAACAGTGACACCAGGTCAACTGGGATACTGGATTTAGTACACACGGACGTGTGTGGGCCCATGAATCGGAGGTCCTTGAGTGGTTGTGAGTACTATCTCACATTTATTGACGACTACTCGAGGAAGACTCGGATCTATTTCCTGAAGGCCAATAGTGAGGTCCTCACACGGTTTCAAGAGTTCAAAGCTCTTGTGGAGAACCAATCGGAAAAGAGGATCAAAGTCTTACGGTCGGATAACGGGGGAGAGTATTCCTCGAGACAGTTTGTAGACTTATGTGACCAACACGGCATTAGAAGACAGATGACCGTACCCTACAACCCCCAGCAGAACGGGGTTGTCGAGAGGAAGAATCGGGCCATTATCTGTGCAGTGAGATCCATGCTGCATGATCAGAGTTTTCCTTTGTACTTATGGGTAGAGGCATGTGCTACTGCAGTTTACTTGCAGAACAGGAGCCCCCACGGGATATTGGGGAAGATGACTCTTGAGGAGGCCTTCACTGGTAGGAGGTCCAATGTCGACCACATCAGGATCTTTGGGCGCTTGACTTACTCTCATGTGCCCTTAGAGAGGAGGACAAAGCTAGACCCTATTATCCCTGATATCTAGGGATAACTAGGAGATCATGTCTCGAGGCCCATAGGTCCTAGACATGGAGTACCGAGAGAACGATTGACTTGAGCGTGGTCCCGGAGGACCCATCTTTCTTCTTCTTCGCCAGACTTTGTCCTGTCAGCAGCAGCAGCTTCCATCACCACCGGCTTGGACTTGCATCGGAGAAGGCTCTTTCTCCATGAGGTAATTGGTCCAAGGTATCATGGTATGTGTCATATTTGATCATTATAACCCTCTTATATATGCATTGGGTTCCTTTCATTTCTGATAACTGCTTGGATCTTACACTAATCCACTAGACCACTGTTGGGGTGATTGATGGGGTGACTTAGCAAGTTGATATTCATGGGTTTTGGTTTGCCACCAAGGGGGATTTGCAGAGCCATCGTCCGCTCCCACCATTTTATCATATTTACATCTTATACCCCGCACATCCATCCCATTCCCCTAGTCCGGCCATTAGGATGACCTTTCAGGGTTACACTTTGTCTTGTGGGAAGAAGGGGCTAAAGGCCCAGGGGGTAAAAGCAGCTGGTAAAAGATAAAAGCCATAGGAAATAAAACCTAGAGATGCTTCACCTAGGGAATCCCCGAGAAGGCAATAAAAGGCCTCTCGATAAGAAACTTAAGGGACCCTAAGAAAAATAATAAAACAAGACCTAACCAAGAGGATGGGAGGTCTCATCACGAGCCGGCCCATTATGTTCATAGGTATCCAGCACTATGACATTGCCATCATCTGGTCACCACGCCAGGGCAGTGACCTTTGGTTGCATGGCCAAAGGAAAGGGGGTCTCATCACGAGCCAGCCTTATCATCTCTGCGAAGATACCAGTGGGTAACACTGTCAGCTCTGGTCACCAAG
>ML786711.1:439943-471873 GCA_009831015.1 Picea engelmannii | reverse complement strand
GATACTCAGAGGTGTCCAAAGCCTATCGCATCTACATTTTGCCACTTAGGAGAGTGGTGGTGAGCAAAGATGTCAGATTTGAGGAGGATAGGGATTTTCAGAGATCTCTTGAGCCGAGAGATGGAGTTGAGGATGATGCAGAGTCGTTGATTGCAGTCTCAAAGGGAGCACAGCCTCAGACTTCAGGTACGCCAGTATCAGGGGTGACAGGGTCACCATGCACAGCTTCAGGATCACAGTCAGAGCATGTTCAGTCAGATGGGGTACAAACATCAGAGGGGGCACAGACTTCAGAATCTCAGAGTGTTGAGACGAGTCCTGAGGCAGTCACTCTTAGGCAGAGAGACCTTACTTCTTCATTGACCACTTCAGGGAAGAGGAGACCTAGATGGTTTCAAGAGACCCTGAAGGAGGCCAAAGAGAATGTAGGGGAGCCCAAGAGCCAGATCAGAGAGAGCAGGCCACCATTCAGATTGGGAGCATATTTGGCACTAGTGACGAGTATCAGGGATACTGAGCCACAAACATCTGCGCAGACAGTGGACCATCAGGTCTGGAGAGAGGCCATGGTAGAGGAGTATGACTCCATTGTGCTCAATGATGTCTAGGATGTCGTTCCGAGGCAAGTGGGGAAGTCAGTTGTGACTTCCAGGTGGTTGTACAAGACCAAGATTGTTGCAGATGGAAGCATTGAGAAACACAAGGCCCGTTTTGTGGCACGAGGCTTCTCACATATTGAGGGAGTCGATTATGACGAGACTTTCGCACCGGTTGCAAGATACACTTCCATCAGGACTATCATTGCCATAGCAGCAGAGATGGGTTGGAGCATTCACCAAATGGATGTGAAGACCACATTTCTGAATGGCTTTATTGAGGAGGAGGTGTACATAGAGCAACCACAGGGGTTTGAGGTGACTGACAGGGAGACTCACGTGTGTCTTTTGAGAAAGGCACTATATGGTCTGAAGCAAGCTCCCCGAGCTTGGTATTCACGCATTGATACTTATTTGTTTCAAATAGGCTTCGAGAAGAGCGATGTTGATCCGAACCTCTATTTCATCATTAGGGGTGAGGACACGCTCATTCTCATTTTGTATGTGGATGATTTGTTCATCACTGGAGCCGAGGATCTCATGAGTCATAGCTGAGTGCAAGCTGGGACTTGCATCAGAGTTTGAAATGAGTGATATTGGATTGATGCACTACTTTCTGGGTATGGAGGTATGGCAGGAGGAGATTCACATATTTCTCGGGAAGGGGAAGTATGCAGCAGATATTTTGAGCAGATTTCAGATGGAGGACTGCAGACCTATGTCTACACCTATGATCACCAACTGGAAGAAGCTTAGTGCTTCAGACAACCAGTTGGTGGATGCCACAGTTTACAGGCAGTTGATCGATTCACTCATGTATCTGGTTAACACCAGACCAGATATTTGTTTTGCCGTGAACACTCTCAGTCAGTACATGGTTGAGCTGAGGAGTGTTCACATGGTTGGGGCAAAACACGTCTTGAGGTACATTGCTGGGACAGTTGATTATGGCCTAGACTATGTGAGAGGAGATGGAGTCAGTTTGGTTGGCTACACAGACTCAGACTGGGAAGGATGTGCTGCTGACAGGAAAATCACCTCAGGGTGTTGCTTCAGTTTGGGGTCAGGACTTGTTTCCTGGTTCAACCGGAAGCAGAAGACAACTGCTTTGAGTTCGGCTGAGGCAGAGTATATGGCGGCCAGTCAGGCTAGTTGCGAGGCCATTTGGCTTCGTAAGATGCTGGTTGGTTTGTTTGGTCAGGAGATGCCACTAACCGTCATTCATTGTGATAATCAGAGTTGCATAAAACTCTCTGAGAATCCAGTGTTTCATGATCGGTCGAAGCATATTGAGATCAGGGACCACTTCATTCATGACTGGGTTCAGAGAGGGAAAGTTCATTTGCAGTATGTATTGACAGATGACCAGGTTGCAGATATTCTCACCAAGGCCCTGCCAAGGAGCAAACATGTCTACTTCAGAGACAAGATGGGCTTGGTGAGGAACATCTTTCTCGGTAAGAGGGAGTGTTGAGTTTTGTACCTTGGGAGATGTTCCCCATGTGTTTCTTCTCTCCTTGACACATGTGGGATGGACTATACACTTTGTGCCTTGTACTTTTGTCTAATTTCACTTTGACTTAGGAATTTTAAGTCAAAAGTGAGATTTAGTCATTTATGTCTAAGATGACTATTAATTCACTTTGTGGGTGAATTAGAGACATAAAGTGAACTTAGGAAACTTAACCCAAAGTGGGTTATTGACTTAGATACTTTTGGTGAGATCTCAACCATTGATTAGATGGGAGATGAGATGATTTCCACCATTGGTTTCTTAGGTTTCCTTTTGGAGGTTCAAGAGGGGCGCAAAGGGTGTAGGAGGCATTCATTCTTCATTTGTTGACTTGGAGAGGAAGAATTGGAGCATTGTAATGAGGTTTGTTGCATGAGATTGCTAGAGCTTGGGCGCATGCTTTCATGGAGGGAGGCATTCAGCTACTTTCATGGAGGGAGGCATTCAACGACTAGCATGGTTTATTTACTGAGGAGGTTTCACATCTGTGGAGGGCGCACTTGCTTGTGAGGGCGCATCAGTTGTGGGGAGGACTTCTAGCCATCAGATTGCAGTGAGATTAGTTGCAGAGGGAGGCCATCCAGCAGAGTTTCATTCCTGTACAGGGGTTTTCAAATCTGAGCTCACAGTTTGCTTATGGAGCAATTTCAGTGGTTTTGAGAGATTATATGTGGGGCGCACCTGGAGGTTTTGGACTTGTGTTTCAGCCTGGATCAGGCTGCTATTATATCAGGTTCCTCTATATTTTGTACTTGTTGTATTCCACCTCTTGCTTTCCTCATATATAGACATATATTCCAAACTGGTTTTCCCCGGGGGGGTTTTATCCAGGGTCATGTTGACCAAAAATACCTGTGTACAAAAATGCATGTGTTAGTCTTTTAGATCTGCTTATTTTCAGTTGTAAAGATCTTTAGGTGTGTTGTATTTATTTTAGTATGCATGTGCTAACTTCTGGTTACTAAAACTACATGCTAGAGCACCTAAAATTGCAAATACAACCATAACAAATCAGCAAGAAGTTCTTGGACTGTTGGCTGTCCTAAAACAGCAGCAAATACTTTACATAACAGTTGAAACTTAGAGCCAAACTGTGGTCAAAGACAGACCCAGTTGGCAAGCTTGATAGGACCTAAAAATCTTTAGTTTCCACTATAAGCAATTTCATTTGTTGTCATATATGCTGCTACTGTAGATCTCGTGTCTTGCTCTCGTTTCATAATAAACACCTAGATTTATCTTTTGTATTTATCTTAGTTTAAGCCTTAGATTCTTTTATTAGGGACTACCCCCCTTGGTTTTGCTAGGAGTTGGCCTAGACAGAGGAGTCAAGGATAAGGTGATAGCACCTTGACTCAAGACTTGCCCCTGAAGACACACCCAGTGGATAGAGGATTTTTTCCACATCACCCGAGGTGTGTATAAAGGCGACAACATGTCCTATGTTGAACAATCGTGTCCATGTGTATGCATGTCCTATGTTGAACAATCGTGTCCATGTGTATGCATGTCCCCATGTCCTAATGTCATGTGATTTGGCTCACTAGCAAATAAGTATTTGTGAGTCCACTCTAAATGCCCCCCAAAATGTTGGGACACTACATGTCTAATCATAGGGTGTGCCTTACCTAGTTTATTTAACAAAGGCAACAATAATACATTACATATACAAAACATTACCATTATCTATTTCCCATCATAATAGTGCATAAGAAACAATGATAACCTTATTTATTAGAAAATAAACATGTCCTTAATTATTACTATTGTTATCATGTCAAATCCATAAGCATACCACAAAAACAATGATTAATGACATCAAAAGATGCATTGATTATAGTGGGAAACCCGAGTATCAAGTGAAAAAAAGTTAAAACTACTCTCAAAATATGCCTTCCTCTATTCAAAACTTCAACCCTGTAGTATGATGCAGGACATGCCCATCCAACAACCACTAGAATGGTGTCCCTATCCTCTATCATTGAAAGCACAATGCATTCCTTAACAAGAACCTAAAACTAAAATGTCTATTTATATGTTCCTAAATGCATTTTGGAAAAACCCTCACCTCTAATTAATCTTAGCCTTTGGAACATAATGGGAACAACAAATGTGCAATTACAACAAGATTAAATCAAAATCATTACAAGGCTAAAATCCTAGTAAACACTCCATATGACATCTTTCTTTATCACTAAAACAATGGAGAGTGCACAAGGCAACGGGTTGAGTAATCTGGAACTTGTGTATTTCTCTCTTGGACAATGTCATGCCCACATTTTGGATTCCCTTATTATGTGGTTAGAGTCACTTCAAGAGGCTTTGAGTCAGCCAAGTCAGAGGGGTGAGACTATGCCATCGGTGAGCTTGGAGTGTTTGGATGAGTTTTATGGGCTCAACTTAGTTTATTTACCATTATTCATCATCAGGATCATTTATGCACAGCTTGTTCTTGGTTTCGTTTCATTCCGATGATTTTCGTAAAACGGGGTTATTAATGGGCATATTTTAATTAATTACACTAAAAGTACTATTTGGAGCTTATTTCTTGGTGAAATACCTTAGTGTAATAGCTCGTTGGAACCAGGGAGAAAATATCTACAAGATGGGATGATGAAAAGTGACTTTCAGTGGACAGAGAAATCCTAAAGGCGAACTAATCACTTTTTGGAGTAAAAGGGATCATTAAATTAATAAAGTGATTTTATGAGAAACTATTAAAGATGAATTAAAAGTCACGTGAAGAGAAAAAAGGTGAAAAGGGGTATAAAAGAGAGATAGGGGCTCATATTCTCTCATTATTGAAGATTGTGAATTGGAAATTAGAACCCAGAGAGGAGTCAGGCAACTTCCTTCTTGTTTGGTAGCTTTTTAGATGAAACCATCGCCATTGACAAAGTTCGTTGTTGAAAAACACACCCTAGTCCGTTGGGAGGACCACACAGGTTCTTAATTAAGCTACAGGATCAGATTATATCAGCAGAGAAGTCCAGTGTCAGCTAGGGCGTAGATTTTCCAGTTGCAACGTAAGGTTTTGGGGAGGGTTTATCAGTGTTCTGGGTCGTTAAACCCAACCAGACCGGAAGATCCAAATTCCTTCCGACCCATTTGAGAGGAGACCAAGGCGCTTCTAGTGAGACAGATTTCACACTTTTTCGACAGGTAAAACTCCTAGATCGTGCTAGTTTGTCAATTTTCAATGTGTGGGGGTCTGGACATCCATCTGGGTTCTGATTGAGCAGCAGTAAGCCAGTGTTTCATCTCAGAGGCTGGGAGAGTGTGCTAGAGAGTAGGGCGACGCTTCAGAGACAGATCTCAGCCCATTTTGATGAGTATTGCAACCAGGGCAAACGTTCCAATCATTTCCGGCTGTTGTGCAGCATATTTTTTAGTGCATGCAGCTCATTCTTCTGTGCATGCAGTGGATCGACCCAACAAATCTCAGATCCATCTATCTACATTCATTATCGCTATTTTTATTTGTATTCCAGAAAGATCTCCATATATAACGATCTAGCTGAAGAGTTTTGCTTGAGTTTCCCTCATTTTATCTTATATTGTCCGTCGTTTTGCTTAATAAAATCTTTGAGTTGGTTATGGTTCCACATATATTTGCATGCACTGTATTAAACATTTAAACACAACAAAACACATCCAGTAACCTTTGAAACTCAATCAAAAACCCCCAGCATATCAAATCTACAGCCGAAACCCCAAATATTAGCAGTTTATATCCAGATCAGGGATCCGGGATATTATCGTGGTATCAGAGCTGGTTTTCCTACCAGCCTAAGGGTAAAATCAGTGAGGAGTTATTTGAGATTGTTTCCACTAAATTTCAGCGGTGATAACTTGCACTTATACCTTTGATGCAGTAGTAGAGAGGAAAAGTTCAGATCAGATATGGAGGACAGCATGAGGAATATTCGTAATATGCTTGCGCAGGGGCGACAATAGTTGAGGCAGGCTATGGCAAGCCTTCAAAACAACGCAGGATGAATGGAGCTAGTGGTTCAAAGAGGCAGCAAACAGGACAGAAAGGACATGATGAGGAGTTTGTGTTAAATTATCGAGCTTGATATAATATGCAGATTATTTCTTTAAATTCTGACTTGTACTTAGCTTAAACAGAACAGCAATAACCATAGATTTACCAACATGAAAAATTCACAACACATGTACCCTGGGGAAAGCCTATACAGGGAGAAAAACCCCAGCAAACAATCTCCTTTTATTGCAAAGATAATGTATGATTACTTACAACAATTCCACCATGAAATTTTGCTCTTAAAGAGCTTGCCAAGACTACTTAGACCTGACTGTGTGACCTGTAGAATACTGAGAGACTTTGTTGATAAATACCTCTGTTATAGACCAGCAGTGTGGAAGAGGCTATGCACTGCTTGGGTGCTACTTCGCTGCCTTTTCTGGACTGATATACACCAGCCCTGTTGGTGTATGTTTGTTGCCTTCTATATTGATATATATCAGCACTGTAAACAAGCACTTGTTGCCTGTTTATACTGATATACACCAGCACTGTAAATACACTGCCTTCTAAGACTGATATATCTCAGCTGTATATACCAGCCCTCACAGCTTTCAACTTCTTCTCCCTCACACTGCATAACCTGATAGGTAGAATGAGCGGTCGACCTCTGCTTATAAAGGAGTGGAGAGGAGGAGGAAGAGGGCTCGAATTAGAAACTTGTTTGCATGCTTTTTCATAACTCAACTTCAGCTTGAAATAGATCTTGGACAAGAGACTTCGAATTTAGAACTTAACTCAGCATGCACATGTCATGCATGCATGCAACTATGCAACTATGCAACTTTATGCAACTATGCAACTTATGCAACTCGACTTTTACAACTCATTCAACTTGACTCTTATACATGGCAATTCGAATTTCTTCATGGTAGATAATGTTACATGTGCCAACGCACTAGATCAATACATTTACATCATTTGCAATATAAGGACGATTGTTTGTTTCTAGCTCATAGGAATTTTACGTTCAACCTAACTTTTGCTAGATGCCTTGACTTTTGTCCATCGCTCACAAGGCTTGACTAGGCTCACAGAGGTTGTACGTTCCCCCTGACTTTTTCACTAGTCTGTCTATGCTCACAGAGGTTGTACGTTCCCCCTGACTTTTGCACTAGACTTACATCTTGACTCACAAGATCATTATAGCATCTCGTTTTTCCTAACTTTTGATTTGACTCACAAAGGTTGTATATTCCCCTGGCTTTTGTCAATACCTCACAAGATTGGTTGATTCTCCAAATATCCCTGGCTAGCCTCAGGGTGGCCCATATGGCCTCTCATTAGAGAATGACTGTCGATGCTGCCAAATTTAACAGTGTGCAGATTGTTTGAGGGAGTATCAGGAGCTTGGTGCAGAATTTCACACAGACATGTCATTCAAAGATTTTGCACCATCAAACATCTTGAGTGGTATGAACCCCAAGTATCAGTGGACAAGAAGGTGAAGGTGCCAAGGAAAAAGGGTGATGGTGCAGTGTCCCCATCAACCGATGTTGAGGATTCCATATCATACCTTAGTGGTGATGCTCATGATGATGAGGATGTGCGTGAGGAGTTGGCAGCGGATGAGATACCTTGTGAGGTTGACCTCATTTCTCAGGAAGTGTTTTTGAGTGATGTTGGGCAGAGTGTTACAACAGATGTTGGGGCGTACTATGATGAGGATTCCACAGCTGACCTTGGTAGCAAGAGTCATGAGGTAGCACTTCAGCATGATGTGGATTTTTGTTCGCGTGAGCCACACCATTTGACAGGGCAACTGAAGGTTCACGAAGACATGATTGTGACAACCATGAGACACCTCGATCACACACATACATTGATGGCTGATTTTTGTTGGAGGGCCACTATTTTTGCAGGACAGCTTGGGAGATCTTTCCCTTCCAGATTTCATTTCACTCAAGGAGGCCATGGTAGTGACTAGATATAACTACCTACACCTTCTCACATATAGGGATTATCTTCTCGCAGTGGGTGGCATGTACCAAGGTGCGTTGGAAGGGAAAGAGCATGAGGTAGAAAAACTTACCTGTGAGTTGGTGAACACACAGGACTCCTTGGAGAGCACACAGATGGTCCTTCAAAAATCTGAGTTACAGGTAGAGCATCTTCGGGAGGAGTTGAATCAAGCATCTCATTCATTTGTTTCAGTAGACAGTCAGTCATATACATCATCCTTCTCTCAAGAGGTTGTCAGTGACATTGCCAAATTGATGGAGGAGCCTCATGTGATGCGTGAGCATGAGGGGCATTCAGACTTATAGGCGATTGTAGGGAGATATGACACAAAGATTTTTTAGGATGCACATGTGTTGTAGGAGCCACCACCTTTGGTGAGCTCCTTGATCACTCATGATGAGACAGTTGAGCATACACTCATGGATTGTGGAGACAGGTACATTTTGGGTGAGGACACATACATTTGGGATCCAGCGTTAGTTGACACCCATGATGAGGACACGTCTATACAGGATCCAAGGTAAGTTGATACTCATGGATGGGTTGATATAGTGGTACATCCAAGATACAGGATTGTATCAGAGGACATAGGAATTTGTAGTGGTATACAAGGGCATACAGTGATGAGCAATAGTCTGCAGTGGCATGCAGAGGTGTACAGTGGCGCAGATGGGGATGCATTGGAGCACGGGGCAGAGGCATACTTGATGGAGCATGGAGAGCGTTCTGCTCCGTTACTGCAGTGCGTGGATTTTGGAGATCATATCATCAACAGTCGTAGTACCTGTGATGATGGAGAGAGTAGGATTGACCATTAGTGTGAGGAGACACCTTTGGATGCGTACGATGGCATGGGAGTAGCATGGAGTCCAAGTGACTGCTCAGATAGTCCACCAGTGGGCATGGATGAGTTCTTGGTCATACCCTTGGGATTGACCAATGTATCTGACACTTTCCAATCGGGCATACAGTTTGGGAGGTTTCTGCTTTCGTTCCTTGATGCTCTCATCAAGTACAACAAGACAGGGGAGGATTATGTGAGGCAGTTGGGTGAGCCTCGGGTTGTTATAGATATGACAAAGATTCTCCATTTGGGTCATGTGGACAGTGTGCAGGTTGACAGAGCCAAATTGAGGGACGACATAATGTACTATAGAGATGGCCCATATTTAGTTTCTGAGTCCACATTTAGGGAGATGGGTCATGAGGGTGAGGTATGATACATCTTGGGCATGGCATTCCAAGAATTTGTATGAGTTTGAGGCACCACAGGAGACAGAGCTATTTTTCAATGGGGTGTCTAAACTCCAGGATTTTCCTGCATACATTGTCAGGAGTGAGGATGGCATATTTCTCTGTGCGGGTTGGCAGTAGCAGGACATATTAGTCGACACAGGGTTGATTCCTAGTATTTGGTTTTCATCAGTTAGTTGCATACAGGGTTCAGTATATTGGCTCAATTGGATTCTAACAGTTGTCAGTATGGCACAGCAGCAATCAGAGGGAATTGGAAGTGGTGGACTTCGAAATTGGCTATGGGATCCGTGGATTCATTTGGTCGATAGTTTGCTTCACTTCTTGATGGACCGTGTTGCGCTAGCGAGCGGTCTACTTCATTCTTGGATTGTCATGAGAGGGCTTGCTAGGATTCGTCCTATATGGCGAGACAAGTTCTCTCTTTTGGTACCTAGGATCGAGTATGGCGGTGGATTTGCAGACTTTGGTTCTGCAAGGACACCTTTACAAATTATGCTTCTTAATAGTAGGCCCAGTCTTTACAGGTATTTTAGCATGGGGTTCCAAGAGTGGGGGATCCAGTATGTGTACATTGGACAGACAGTCATGGCCAAAGTAGTGCAGCATCAACATGATGGTCCCTTTCGGAGATTAGCGTGGGACCTTGGGATTACTAGGCTAGGCATTTCATTGACTGATAGAGGTGAGTGGATCTTTGTAGGGGGAAATCATTCAGATTTTCCATTGAGCTTTAGTTTTGAGGAGAGCATTTTACTTTTTAGTGATTCGTTGAGGTCTTGTAGTTCCTCACTTTGGCGGAAGTATGTTCAATTGGAGGAAGCCATGTTTGGCTTGGAGTGATCATGGAGGTCAGGATCATTTTCTATGGAGGTTGAGTGTTACTTTCAGGAGTTCACTCATGAGATGCGTGATAGTGGCTCCCTAGTAGAGCGACATGTTGAGGGGTTGACCGAGTTTTTGCAGTACCATGTTGCTCTACCCATCAGTAACATTCAAGAGGAGACCTTTTTTCAGAGTACCTCGCCAAACAATGAGTTGAGAGGAGGATGCTTCACATTTTCCAGATTGGTTTGGGACCCAGGTATCATGTTCAGTTGGCGGAGTGTCAGGGTTTGATGGGATTGCTTGAGGAAAAGAAATCTTTGGGAAGGGAGGATTGTCATGTCTCCATTTTTGGATTCCCTTATTATGCAGTTAGAGTCACTTCAGAAGGCTTGAGTCAGTGAAGTCAAAGGGGTGAGACTATGTCATTAGTGACCTCAGAGGGTTTCGATGAGTTTTATGGGGCCCAGCTTAGTTTATTTACCATTATTCATCATCAGGATCATTTCTACACAGCTTGTTCTTGGTTTCGTTGCATTTCGACGATTTTCATAAAATGAAGTTATTAATGGGCATATTTTAATTAATTACACTAAAGGTACTATTTGGAGCTTATTTCTTGGTGAAATACCTTAGTGTAATAGCTCATTGGAACCGTGGCGAAAATATCTACAAGATGGGATGATGAAAAGTGACTTTCAGTGGACGAAGAAATCATAAAGGCAAATTAATCACTTTTTGGAGTAAAAAGGGTCATTAAATTAATAAAGTGATTTTATGAGAAAATATTAAAGATGAATTAAAAGTCACTTGAGGGGAAAAAGGTGAAAGGGGTATAAAAGAGAGATAGGGACTCATATTCTCTCATTATTGAAGATTGTGAATTAGAAATTAGAACCCAGAGAGGAGTCAGGAGACTTCATTCTTGTTTGGTGGCTTTTTGGATGAAACCATCGCCATTGACAGAGTTCGGTGTTGAAAGACACACCCTGGTCCGACGGGAGGACCACATAGGTTCTTCATTGAGCTACAAGACCAGATTATATCAGCAGGGAAGTCCAATATCAGCTAGGGCGTAGATTTGTCAGTTGCAGCAATTGCAACGTGAGGTTTTGGGGAGGGTTTATCAGTATTTTGGGTCGCTAAGCCAAACCAGACTGGGCGATCCAAATTCCTTCTGACCCATTTGAGAGGAGACCAGGACGCTTCCAGTGAGACAGATCTCACACTTTTCCGATGGGTAAATCTCCCAGATCGTGCAAGTTTGTCAATTTGTAGTGCGTGGGGGGTCTAGACATCCATCCGGGGTTTCGATTGAGCAACAGTAAGCCAATGTTTCATCTTAGAGGCTGGGAGAGTGTGCTAGAGAGCAGGGAGACCCTTCAAAGATAGATCTCAGCCCATTCTGATGAGTATTGCAACCAGGGCAAACTTTCAAGTCATTTCCGACAGTTGTGCAGTTTATTTTTTAGTGCATGCAGCTCATTCTTCCGTGCATGCAGTGGATCAACCCAGTAGATCTCAGATCCATCTATCTACAATCATTATCGCTATTTATCACTATTTTTCTTTGTATTCCAGCAAGATCTCCATATATAAAGATCTAGCTGAAGAGTTTTGCTTGAGTTTCCCACATTTTATCTTATATTGTCCGTCATTTTGCTTGATAAGATTTTTGAGTTGGTTATGGTTCCACATATATTTGCATGCACTGTATTAAACATTTAAACACAACAAAACGCATCCAGAAACCTATGAAACTCAATCAGAAACCCCACCATATCATATCTACAGCCAAAACCCCAGATATTAGCAGTTTATATCCAGATCTAGGATCTGGGATATTACAGACACCTCATTTTCCAACAATGAAGTCTTACATAACAACTTATTAGGCAAAGAAACTCCCTATTGTAGCTCAATGGAGTGCCCAATTGTGTGCACTAGAAGCATTCTACGTAGTTCCTTGAACAACTCGAAATAATGTTGCAATAAATTCTCACTACTTCTGCTCTCCAAACTTCTCTTGTCACCCTGGATTTGTGCCCAACGAGGCATCAAGGTTCTAGTGTTGATTGGAGAGTGCCACTCTCTCCTCTTTTTATGGTTATGGAACTAAACTTCCCAAGGCTTTGATTAGTCTTTGGGCTTCAGTGATTTGGGCTTCAGTGACTGAAGCAAGCACTAAGGGTATTGGATCTTTCTAAGTTGTCACTAAATAGTCTTGGCCATCCTTGACCAATTTGTGTTGGTTTAGGCATAGTTAGAAGATTGTATCTAGATTCCACAAGTATGGATTTCCAAAAATCACACCACATGTCCAATGGAATAATATCAAACTCCAGTTCATCTATATAGTTTGTTGAAATGGTGAACTTTACTTTGCAATTGCATTGGATGCACAAATCCTTGTTCTTGTTGAGCCCACTCAAGTATAATTCAGAATGCAGGACCGTAGGTAAGTTATACATCTTAACCACTACTTCTAGGATGAGATCTCGTTCACCGCCATTATCAAACACTACAGTCGCAAGCTCCTACTTGATCTAGATCTTGATGAAGAATAGCTTCTTGTGCTCTATGCAACTAGGATGGGCAATTGTCATGAAAAAAATGTTAGATTTTATTCACTTTTACAGAGCAATTAGGTTTACCAGTATTTACATCTTCTTTCACATTAACATTAATATCATGTATTGAAAATAAGAGCAGCAGTAACAAGCACAAGAAGACACAAGAATTTATCCTGGGAAAACTCCAAATGGGGGAAAAACCCAACCAACCTTTCTTAGAGAGATTTCGTCCAAACAAGTCCAACCATGAACCAAGAGATAAACCCTAGCACAATGGCTAGCTAAAGAGACAACCAGAAATAACACCCCAGCTGCAGCAGCAACACCATACAGGAGTAGCGCACCTCTAATAAGGGTAGTGCACAAGAGAGAGTTACCACAAAGACTAAACAATAAGAACCTTTTGCTACTGCAGTCGCTGCGTCACCTTCCTCAGACTTGCACCTTTCTTTTCTGTGGATGAGAGAGTGTGATCGAGTCTATCAAATGAGCCAGGGAGCCTTGTATTTATAGTCTTATTGACCTCCTTACTGGACCAACTTCTCCTCTGGGATGGTGTCACTTCATTATTCTTTCTTCTTCTGGGCCGACTTCTCCTCTAGGGTATTTCCACATTTGTTCAATGGTTCTCTCACTTCCAGAATCTTCTTCTCGTCTAAGAAAGGTCGTCTAGGAGGGAAAGTACCTCCCGCGGCTACCAAACATCAAAAAAAAATGTCTTCTATCGTGCCATAATCTCTTCTCCCTGCTTAATCGTGATCGACTTCTATGGCTTCTCAAAATGCAATGCCCAACATTCTATTAGCTTCCAGGGTTACTCTGAAAGCGTTTACACCATGTTCACGGGTGGTTCATGAGATTTAAGTACATGGTGTATGATTAGCCCCTAGATGGTCTGTGATGGATTTGCACATTGGAGGTGGCTTACTCAATGGTTGGTTGACCTCTGGTGGATACTTGCATGACATTCTTCCTTGGAGGATTGGACATCTTTAGACGGTGTGGGACTTTCTTCATGTTGGCCACAGTTAGAATGGTTGCTTGCTTCAGAGGATTCCCTATATTGGAGGAGTATTTGGCATTTCAAAGGAGGGTGTTGACCCTAGACAACGTGGGGTGGCTAGGATGCTTGCATGGAGGCATGGAGTTGACTTGGGGAAACCTAGATTATGACAATGTTCATCCAAGTGGAGTGTACCAAGTGGAGCACACGGCTTAGGAGGAGCATTGGAGTCCTTGGAGGCTCGTAGGAGCATTAGACACATCTTGCAGAGTGCCCTTGCACTCAAAACTTTCTTATGTATGACATCACCTTGGAGTTTGACATGTGTAGCCTTGGAGTTTAGAACTTAACATGTGTGAGCCTACTTGTGTTTGTAGTAGTTGCATGTAAGGGTTTAGGCCCACATGTATTGTTGGCCTCCCTTACCTCTCATATATAAAGAGGAAGGAGGGGGTCCTTTCATCATCAACAATATTGTACTATTTTCTTTGTACTTGTCTTCTTGGAGTAAGGCACTAAGGTTCATGAGGAAACCCTAAGAGAAGTTATGAAATCTAGAGAGTATGTTTTTGTTGGGAGCTTGCTCTTGTGAGATGCTTGGGTTTGTTCTTGTGAGCTAGATGTTGGAGACGATGGTCACATCGTCACTTCATTAACTTTGTTAGAGATGTGAGGAGAAGAGCGCACTTGTCTCTCTCTTTCTTTCTACTGTATCTCTCTTGTCTTGGAGGTGTTAGGGTTTCTTGGAGCACTTGGAGCATCTTGAATACTAGGGTTAGGATTTCAATCATTGGAAACATTGGAGCTAGGGTTTTGTTATTAAACCCTAGTTCATACTTGTTGAGTAGGAAGAGAAGAGGAGATATCTTGCTAAGGAGGCTTGATAGTGTTGATGCTATCTTGTAGAGGATCCTTGGTGGAGCTAGGGTTTTCATAGTTTTCCCTGGCTAGGAAGTTGGAGAGCTAGAGGATTGCACTAGCCTTGGGACGATGCTATCATATGTACATGAACTTCATCTTTATATATATATGAAATTTTCAGCTGTCCAAAATTGTCTTGTGGCAGAATTGATTTTCGGCTATCTTTATCTTTATGATTTGGTAATTTTCATCACTTGTATGTCTTGTTGATTTGACATAAGGTTGAAATTGTTAAGGGTTTTAATTTTAATCTTGAAGAAGATAGGGGAGATTTACTGGTGTAATTCCTACTGTGATAAAGTGATCTTAAGATCCGGTTTATGCATGATAAGATTGCCTTAGAGGGTGCATTGCCTTGTTGATTGGGGTTGTTAAGTGAAACATTGTCCATTGTAGTTGTTGTTTTATCATATTTCATAACATCCCTAAGGTCATAAATTCGCAGCGTTAAGATGCAGGAAACCTCCTTCTGAGGTCAAATTTTCGTTTTCAAAGAAAGCATAAATTTCTACACATTCATCCTTGGAATGTCCTATGCACTTGCAACGTAATGTCCCCCAGCCTAACTGACGGACATTACGGTGCGGAATACTCATAAAAACAAAAATTTTACTAACTAAATTAATTCATTTACAGTTAACTAATTTCCTATAGCTCTCAGCTACGAATTAAAACAGATTTAGCTATTGTATACAACCATATGTTAAAATTTTGGTGTGCTCGTTTAACCATAGACAATATCACACTATTGTCACCCAACCATAGGCACACATGCCACCCCCGAGCACTTTAACCTTTACTTAGAATAATTTCGGCAAGCCTACCAACAGATAAACCCTAGTCACTATTGTTGCAACAACAGCACAATAACCATACAATGAGAGCATACCTTTTCTCCAAGAGAAACGCACAAGAGAAATACCCACAATTGTTGTACTACTCCTCTAGATTTGCGCCCCCTCCAGCTGTAGTTGCTGCTCCCAAGACTTCCATGCCTCTAGTTGCAACTACAATCTTCTAGACTTTCACACTTGCTAAGTGAGTGTATGCAAATGAACTAGGCAACTGTCTATTTATACTAAACTGTCCAGTTGACTGGGGACGACTTCTCCTTCTGGATGTGTCTATTACTTTAATATTATTTCTCTTGAGGCCGACCTCTCTCCTAAGGTTTTCTAACATCTGTTTAAAGGTTCTCTTGCTTCCGGAATATTCTGTTCTAAGTCAAAGGTTACACGTGGAGGTTAATACCTCTCGCAACTACCAAAACATCAACACTCCCTCTTAGCTAGGGAGGTATTAACTAAGATGTTCTTCATGTAATGGTCTCAAACACATCCATCCATCTCACATAGCATGGGCAAGACTCACATGGTCTTGCAGACCAGTCTACAGGTAGCATCACCATAGACACACGGGCTATCTCATGATCAAACAAATCATGTAACAAGTAGCATGGCCAAACAGGCCATCTCATGATCAAACAGATCATGTAACAAGTAGCATGGCCAAACATGCCATCTCATGATCAAACAAATCATGTAACAAATAGCATGGCCAAATAGGCCATCTCGTGATCAAACGGATCATGTAACAAGTATCACCATCGTAGCCACACAGGTTCTGTCATAGTCACACAGACTCTTTGATGGTCATGTCACAGTCATGCATCTGGGGTCTCATCATCCTTCGGAGCTTTATGTCATCACGAGGCTTCAGCTAGTTCATATAGAACTAGGCAACTTGCCAGCTCACACAGAATCTAGCATCTATTTCATAAAGAACTAGTAACTCGTCAATTCACATGGAATCTGACATCTAGTTCATAAAGAACTAGTAACTCGCCAACTCACACACAATTTGACATCTAGTTTATAAAGAACTAGTAACTCGCCAACTCACACAAAATCTGGCATTTAGTTCATAAAGAACTAGTAACTCGCCAACTCACACAGAATCTGGCATCTAGTTCATAAAGAACTAGTAACTTGTCAGCTCACACAGAATCTGACATCTAGTTCATAAAGAACTAGTAACTCGTCAGCTCACACAGAATCTAACATCTAGTTCATAAAGAACTAGTAACCTCTAGTTGGCACACCAGGCAACCGGTCCATAGTGACCAGGCATCTAATCACAAGGATTAGGCGATGTAGTGCCCACACACTACCCATCTAGCCTAAGGCTAGGAAACACCTCCAACCACACCGGTTAGCCCACCAGCTTGAAAAGTTGGGTAACTCATCAGCCCCGAAGGCTTGGCATATGCTGACCTTGTGCAAGGTCATGCTCACTGGTGCCACAGTCAGCAACGTGCGTACCAGACTATTTCACTGGAGTAGCTATGTGTACCAGACTATTTCACTGGAGTAGCAGTCTCTGCATACCAGACTATTTCACTGGAGTAGTTATGTGTACTAGACTATTTCACTGGAGTAGCAGTCTCTGCATACCACTATTTCACTGGAGTAGCAGTATCTCAGCGTACCAGACTATTTCACTGGAGTAGCTATGCGTACCAGACTATTTCACTGGAGTAGCTATGAGTACCAGACTATTTCACTGGAGTACCAATATCTCATGCTGTTATCTGGAGTCGCATCTGTAACACATCATACCCTATCACAAGGGAAGTGCTTCTACACCACACCAAGCTTGTCCCTGAAGTATACAAACTTCACTCTCGACAAAGGCTTGGTCAATATGTCTGCTATCTACTCATATGTAGCGACATACTGGAGCTTCACTGCTCCCTTCTACACCATATCTCTGATATAATGGTACCTGATCTCGATATGCTTGTACTTGTCATGAAACATCGAGTTCTCTGTCAACTTCACACAACTCTGGTTGTCACACCAGATACAAGTCGCCTCTAACTCGAGATCAAACAATCCTTCAAGCAGATTCCGAAGTTACACTGCTTCGCTGCTAGTTGAACACATTGTTATGTACTCTCCCTCAGCTATACTGAACGCCACACTCGTCTACTTCCTGCTAAACCATGAGATCATAATTGATCCCAAACTGAAGCAACATCCAGATGTACTCTTCCGGTTTGCAACACTACTGGCCCAATCTGAATCAGTAAAGCTTTGCAGGCTTATCTCAAGATCTGAAGCATATCTAAGTCCATAGTCAATTGTAGCTTTCAGGTACCTCATCACATGTTTTGCTGCAATCAAGTGAACACCTCCGGACTCAACCATACACTTACTCAATGTGTTCACCGCAAAACATATATCTGGCCTCGTGTTCATTAAGTACATCAACGAACCAATCATCTATCTATACATGGTGGAATCCACTGTCTTTGAAGATGTATCACTCAATAACTTCAGATTTGTCACCATCGGTGTATGCATGGCCTTACAATCCATCATTTGGAATCTCTTCAGAATCTCTACAGCATATTTTCCTTGGTTAAAGAAAATCTCACTCGGTCTCTGCCATACCTCTAGACCCAAGAAATAATGCATCATACCCAGGTCTTTCATCTCAAACTCTGTAGCAAGCTTCCTCTTGCACTCAGCGATGAGCTTCTTGTTTCCTGTCAGAAACAGGTCATCCACATATAATAGTAATATCACTGGTCCACCAACCACAACCTTGTAGTAAGGGTTGGAATCTGCTTTACTCTTGGTAAAGCCCAAGCTCATCAGGAAACTATCTGATCTAGAATATCATGCCCTGAGTGTCTGCTTAGGCCTGTACAAATCTTTCTTCAATCTGCAGACATGAGACTCCTTCTCATGTATCTTGTGGCTTCTCTACTTCTTCTGGCTATTGGAGCAAGTGTCTCGTCATAATCTTCTCCCTCTTGCTGGGAGAATCTACTGGACACAAATCAAGCTTCGTACATCTCTATACTGTTATTTGCAATATGCTTGATCTTGTAGATCAATTTGGAAGTCACCATTGACTTCCCTTCTGGTCTCAGAACCAAGGAAAAATCCATATCCCAGTCCTTTTGATAGTCTTCCTCCTCTATCACTGAAACAAGGGAATCTTCCCAGGAGGTCTCATATCTCCTTGAAGTCTCTGAAGCTTCAATCTAGCCTCCTCAACTTATGGCACCTGTCTGTTAGTCCTGGAAGACATGTCTCTCTCCCATCTGAATCTGAGGAGGAATACTTTCTTAATGAAAGTCTCTAGGCCACTGACTCTCTCTGAGATTAGGCTCACTCTGAATCTCCATGCTCTCTCTGAAGCTCGACTCCCTCTGAGTCTATATAATCTCCAGAGTCGTTTGCTCCCTCTATGTGTGATGATTTCCTCTGAAGTCGAGGAGGTTGCTCCTCGACTTCAGAGGGTTGAATGGTCCTGGGGAGGCTGCTCCTCCCTACTAGATCATGAGGGTTGACTCCCTCCGAACTCTGGCTCCTTCTGAGTTGGTACTTGGTGTGGCCACCTGCCTCACCACTGGTGGAGCCATCTGCTCCTCATGATATGGCTCATCAATGCTATATATCTTTGCATCCTGCAAAGTGTCACGAGACCATGTTGGTCTCTTCCTGGTTACTGCGACGATTCTGGGTAGGCCCTTCTGGCTCTACTAACTCTTCCTGATGATCTGAAGAGTGATCAACTGAACTAGAGGGATTTGTTCAGTCATCTTTGGAGGTTTATGCTCCTTACAATCAATCTCCATATGAGATATTATGTATTTCACAAAAGTACCCTTCTTCGTCCTCTTTTTCTTCAGTACATGGATGTATACGGTCGTGTATACAACTTCTTATCTGCATAGTCTACTCCATGTCTCAAACTAGAGACCATCTAATATGTTGCCTCTTATAACCGTCACTATAGCTTCCCTCAGAGTTATCACCTGTGACCTGCCCGAAACAAGACCGATAACAAGGGAAAAAAATAGACAGGAATAATACTCTTCTAATAATAATAAAAACAATAACGAGAACAATCGGTACAGTAGCTCCTTCTCAGAGCTATCACTTGTGACCTGCCTGGAACAAGAGCCAAAACAAATAAATAAAATACAATAATAAGAAATAGGAACAACGATATTTCCATGGTAACCTCCATGGAATTTACAAGATATCCTGCCCGAGACAAGAGCAACAAGAGCAAAAGTATTCCCAACATAATAGCATTTTCATAAGAACATATCTATGTTAACAAGAATAAAAGACAATTTCATGGTAATCAACATATCATTACCTGCCTGGAAGCAAAACAAGAAGTATCTCCTAGAGGAGATGTTAGTTCATCTTGCAAACAAGTACAATAAGCATTTATATCAATAGTACTCACATGCTTCCAAATATTCATTGTATCTAGAAGTAATAGAACCTTTCAAGGATTGTTGTCACAACTTGTAATGTAGCAATTATCAAACTTGATATGTGCAAATTGGAAACTTATCAATATAATTAATCAAACCTGGAACCAAGAGTCTTATCTTCAAGAATGAGTGTTGTTTCTTTTCTTCCGAGACTCCTTTACTCAAGATGACAAGTATTCTCTCCAACTTGTCCCCTGTACTAAGACAATATGCTTTCTTGACAGAAATCTGAGTTAGGGACTCGAAAATCTCAACCATAATCAATCTAATACTTTGACTGGAGTCAACATATAACTTTAACTTTGACCAAAGGTTAGTATGATAATCATAACTTCAATAGATCAAAATACAACTAGATGTTCATAAGATCACAATAATTCCATAACAGCTAGCGGCATATCAAAATAATCAAACATGGAGTGCGTTGTTACTAGGAATGTGTTGGATCTGAGATCCCTCTGGATCTACAATTGTTGCTTGGTCAAAATATCCCTTCTCCTGCAAACACCCAGAAAGTAGTGATATAGTTTAAACATATACAAGTACATACCTCCCATAGCAACGGCAAGCAACGACGAATCCTAAAACTTCAAGGTGCTCCAACTTGCAATCTAAAGGTAGCCGAAGATGCGCTAGGGTAAGGCACACTAGGACATCAAAAATTAGGCCCAACATTTCACAAAAACTTCACTGTACAAGAGTAACTGCAACTAGTACTGCAATTGGTGTTGCAACTTGCACTACAATTGGTGCTGCAACTGGCACTGCAACTGGTGTGAAGCAACTAGCACTGCAACTGCAACCGGTACTGCAAATGGTGTTGCAACTGCGGCGAAGCAACTGGCACTGCAACTGCAACTGGTACTGCAACTACAACTACTACTACAAATGCAATTGGCACTCCAGACCTAGGGTTTTATGAGGAAACCCTAATTTTTAATTTCATATTTTTGGAGATCTGATAAGGGGGAAAGGTGTGCTCTACTTAGGCAACCTTCTTGAAGGGTTCAGTAAGTGCTCAACGAGCTTGACAATGGGAGAAACTGAGGACCTCCCATCCAATGATTAGACTGTTACGAAGGAAACTAGCTCTCATACCATGTTAAAATTTTGGTGTGCTCATTTAACCATAGACAATATCACACTATTGTCACCCAACCAAAGGCACACATGCCACCCCCGAGCACTTTAACCTTTACATAGAATAATTCCGGCAAGCCTACCAACAGATAAACCCTACCCACTACTGCTACAGCAGCAGCACAATAACCATACAAGGAGAGCGTACCTTTTCTCCAAGAGAAGCGCACAAGAGAAATACCCACAAATGTTGTACTACTCCAGATTTGCACCCCCTCCAGTTGTAGTTGTTGCTCCCAGACTTGCACGGACTGAAGACTTCAAGCCTGGTATAGTCTTCAACGGACTGAAGACTCGAAGCTCAACGTAGTCTTCGATGGACTGAAGCTACGTAGTTCTTGATGGACTGAGGACTCCTCCAATGTGTGTGAATTGCATCGGGCATAACACTTACGGTGAGGTGAGTGGCCCCGATAAGCATCGGGTCGACCCTTCTCCTAGTATTGGGCTGCAAAACAGGGGAGATAGGGAACATCTACATACGGAGTAGATGTGCCCCGACGTAGTCTTCGAAGAAACTAAAGACTTCAGGTGCTTGAGGTGCAATTCCACGTGCCCAATAGCTTCGAGCTAAATGCATTCACGGAGTGATCATGTGGGAATGTGGACATTCCAGGATCAACTATGAGGTGAATGTGGCTTCGATGTGGTCATAATTCTTGTCATGGGACAAGAACGACCTGAGGTGCTAGACACATGGTTGTGGAGATGGATCATCAATATAGCTAATGAGGCTCATGGATAAACTTTTCTATGACAAAAGAATACCAAGAACAAGTACAAGATATGTTTGATGAATGCCTTCCTCGTTGAGAGGGAGTATTAATGGTTGCAACTTCGTGAGACATTCTTCTGTGACAATACTCCTCGATGGACTGAGTTGAGTATGACACTTATCGATGGACTGATAAGTTGTACTGGGTTGGTGCCCAGCGTCCCTTGGGAGTAGACCATATGGACACGTCCCTTGGGAGTAGACCAAGTGGACATGTCATGGGCGAGTAGGTCTTTGACGATGCACTACGACCGAGTAGGTCCTAGTGCCACACTACAGGCAAGTAGGTCCTAGTGTATTCTAGTGGTGATGAGGACCTTGAAAAGGTCCACATTGGGTGTAGCCATGTGCGATGTGATGATGCTACCAGTAGCATGGTCTGCGCGACCATGGTATGGTCGGAGGACCATGGGGACTAGAGGAAAAACATCATGGAGAATACCTCCCTGGCTAAGGAGTGTTGATGTTTCTGGTAGCTGCGAGAGGTATTCACCTCCGCGATAACCTTTCTTATAGATGAAGTTGTCAAGACGTTAAAGGAAACCCATTGGAAGTCAAAGAAGATCCTAGAAGAGAAGTCGGCCTCATAGAAAATAATAAAGAAGAATTATAATGCTCCATAAGTAAAGTCGGCTCCAGAAAAAGATAAACAGAAAATATATTTTCCAAAAAGTCAGGTCAGCCCTGCCAGAAAAGTCACTCGACGGATTAGTATAAATAAGAGTGACGCCTTCCTCATTTGGCACACTCACTCACTCATCTACAGCGCAAGTTTGGTGGAGAAAGCTACAATTGCAGTTGCAATTGCAGAAGGAGAAGGGTGCATATGGAGGGTCTATCTCTTTTGGTCTTGGTGATGTGTTGGTGGAGGCCAGCCACTCTAGCGCTCTAGCTAGAGTGAGTTGCAGTTGCATAGTTGGTTATCTCTTGGTGGTGTTCTAGTGGAGGCTAGACACCCTAGCGCTTTGGCTAGGGTGTGTTGCATCTATGATGTTGGGTTATCTTCTTTGTGGTTTTCTCTAGTGGATAGAGTTTGTTCTTGGTTATTTTGTCTTGGCAAGTATATTCTCTATAAGAAGGTTGATGGGTTTTTGCCCCTTGTGTAGAAGCGTTTCCCAGGATGTGGCATGAGTAGTTTTAAAGAAAATGTGTAATAGGCTAGCAATACCAAAGCAATAAAGTAATCTGAATCAGATATGGGAATGCATAAGACTCGGAAGATAAAAGAACACAACCAATATTATGTGAAAGATAAAAGAATTGAGAACATAATATCAGAAAGAAAATACTTTGTATTAACCAACAAACTAGTTTCGACCAACAGGTCTCATCAGCGGTACAAAAATAAATCTTTACAATGAGGTCCTTTTAAGGACTACGATGAAGCGCATACAAAGGGGAATCCCAAGAGTCGAGAACCCTAACCGACTGAAACGGTTAGTATGACATAACGGAATTCTCGAAAACAGGCGCGGAAGTTGAACAAAAAGCCGAAAAATCCGTTGACGCTGAAACAGTCCAAAACTCAAGTCGGTGGTCGAAAATGGCACAGATTTTAAGGAAAAACAGTCCAAAAAATACAAAAATTTCGGCCCCGTGGAGACGTCGTTCTTGAGCCTGCACGGATTTGGAAACTTCTCTGTGCACAAGGACGGAGATGGCTTCTTCACGTGGAATTTCGTCGGCCTATTTGGCAACTTCATCCCGAGCTACGGAACGAGCAGATCTGGTGGCTGTGCATGATGCTTGCCTCTCAATGAGCTCAATCTGAAATTGATTGACTTGCCGATTGAACGAGGCGGAGGCAATATTGGCCCATTGAATTGCCAAAGACTTCCCTGAAACTTTTCCTGTAGAACATGTAAACTCAACATTCCCGAACAAGGCAGCCAGCTCGTAGATATTTTCTTGAAAAGCTTTGGCCAGGGACGTTCACCACGAGGCTTTGAATAACTTTATCGTCTTCTTCCAGAGCGACAAGTTTATCAACAAGGGCCTGGGACCGATGGAAAGACTCAGATGCTTTCTGAAATTCTTTCACGGCGCATTGAACAACAGTTTCCCAAGATTTGGGCATCGGGGGAAGTTCATCGGGCGGCATTTGAACACGCGAAATCGAGGACTCTGGAAAATCCGGAATAAAGATCACCCTCGCACCAACAGTTTCAGGTTGAGGCGCACTGGTGTTTTCTTCAGCGGCCATTGAGGCGTGAAGAAGAGCTTGCAGTTTGGGGTGGTTTAGCGCATTTTCAGAGTTAGCAGAGTTCGCAGCTTGCGAACGAGTGACGGGCCCAGTACGGATAGGATTGCCAAATTCATCAAAAATTTGATTACAAGTATTGCGATTAGCAGCATTTGCCATGGACTCTGAATAGGGTTAAAGAAAATGTGTAATAGGCTAGGGATACCAAAGCAATAAAGTAATGTGAATCAGATATGGGAATGCATAAGACTCAAAAGATAAAAGGAAACAATGAATATTATGTGAAAGATAAAAGAACTGAGAACATAATATCAGAAAGAAAATATTTTGTATTAACCAAACTAGTTTCGACCAACAGGTCTCATCAGTGGTACAAAAATAAATCTTTACAATGAGGTCCTTTTAAGGACTGCGATCAAGCGCATACAAAGGGGAATCCCAAGAGTCAGGAACCCTAACCGACTGAAAYGGTTAGTATGACATAACGGAATTCCTGAAAACAGGCGCGGAAGTTGAACAAAAAGCCGAAAAATCCGCTGACGCTGAAACAGTCCAAAACTCAAGTCGATGGTCGAAAATGGCACAGATTTTAAGGAAAAACAGTCCAAAAAATACAAAAATTTCGAGCATGTGGAGGCACTATTCTTGAGCCCGCACGGATTTGGAAACTTCTCTGTGCACAAGGACGGAGATGGCTTCTTCACGTGGAATTTCGTCGGCCTGTTTGGCAACTTCATCTCGAGCTACGAAACGAGCAGATCTGGCGGCTGTGCGTGATGCTTGCCTCTCAATGAGCTTAGCCTGAAATTGATTGACTTGCCGATTGAACGAGGAAGAGGCAATATTGGCCCATTGAATTGCCAAAGACTTGCCTAAAACTTTTCCTATAGAACATGTAAACTCAACATTCCCGAACGAGGCAGCCAACTCGTAGATCTTTTCTTGAAAAGCTTTGGCCAGGGACTTTCACCATGAGGCTTTGAATAACTTTATCGTCTTCTTCCAAAGCGACAAGTTTATCAACAAGGGCTTGGGACTAATGGAAAGTCTCAGATGCTTTCTGAAATTCTTTCACAGCGCATTGAACAGCAGTTTCCCAAGATTTGGGCTTCCTCACACAGATGTCTCAACTCAGTCCAGAGGAGAACGATCTGGAGGATGTCTCATGAAGCTGCAATCATCAACACTGCCTCTCAGCTAGGGAGGCATTCTCCACCAGGCCAAGTCTCTGACAGAAGTACTCGAACTTCGTCCTGGCAAGCAGTTTGGTGAAGACATTTGCAATCTGCTCATGTGTAGAAAGGCACTGCACATGTACTGCTTTCCTCTGCACCATATCTCTAATAAAGTGTTATTTGATCTCAATGTGTTTCGATTTATCGTGAAACACGGGATTCTTTGAGAGCTTTACACAACTCTGGTTATCGCAATGGATAATGGTGGAATCCATCTCATGACCAAATAAATCTGCAAGGAGCTTGTGAAGCCACACTGCTTTGTAGACTGCCACACACAATGCTATATACTCTGCTTCTGCGGTAGTCAAAGCCACAGAGCTTTGTTTCCTACTACACCAGGAAACCATGGCAAATCCCAAAGTAAAACAACAATCGGATGTGCTCTTCCGGTCCATTGTGCTCCCTGCCCAATCTGCATCGGCATATCCCTGCAATCTCATGTCTACACCAGAGGCATATCTCAGGCCATATCCAATTGTGCCTCGTAGATATCTCAACACATGCTTCGCTACTATCCAGTGAGTCTGTCTCGGCTGACTCATAAACTGACTGAGTACGTTCAATGCATAGCATATATCAGGTCTGGTGTTAACCAGATACATCAATGATCCAATCAACTGTCGGTAAAGATGTGGATCAATCTCGCCTAAATCAGTAGAAGCCTCGTTCATTTTCTTCAAATCCATCACCATCGGTGTAGGCATGGATTTGCAGTCTGTCATACCGAATTTCTTCAATATCTCCACTGTATATTTTCCTTGGCTCAGGAAAATCTCATCAGTCCTCTGCCATACTTCTAGTCCCAAGAAGTAGTGCATCATACCTAGATCCTTCATCTCGAATTCAGAAGTCAATGCACGCTTGCATTCATCAATAAGACTTTCTGAACCGGTGAGGAATAAATCATCAACGTACAAGACCAAGATCAAGCACTCGTCACCAACAATGTGATAATATAGGTTCGGATCAACAACAATCTTGTTGAAGCCCAAACTCATCAGAAATCCATCCATCTTCTCGTACCAAGCACGAGGTGCCTGCTTTATTCCATACAAGGCTTTCTTCAACCTGCACACATGAGACTTCTGCTCATGTATCACGAATCCATCTCGCTGCTCGATGTAAACCTATTCCTCAATCTCACCATAGAGAAAGGTTGTCTTTACATCCATCTGATGTAATCTCCAACCCACGGATGCAGCTAGGGAAAATGATCGTACAGATAGAAGTGTATCAGGCTACATGAGCAAATGTCTCCTCATAATCAATTCCCTCCACCTGAGAGAATACTCTGGCCGCAAATCTTGCTTTGTAATTCTCGACACTTCCATCAGCTGCATGCTTGATCTTATAGATCCACTTGGAAGTTACTACAGACTTCCCTTCTGGTCTCGAAATAGTGTCCCACACATCATTCTTCATGATGGATTGATACTCTTCTGTCATGGCATCTTGCCATACTTGTTGACTTCCTGCTTCTCCATGACAAGAAGGCTCAATATCAATAATGTGGCTCATGGTTGAAACATAGCTCGAAAATATTTGTGGTCTCTTGCTCTCTCGGAATGTGCCTCGAGGAGCTGCATGTCCCTCTGCCTCCTGCAGAGTATGTCAAGCCCAGGCAGGCCTTTTATGGCCTACTGCAATGTCTCTGGGAACATCAACTGGAGCTACAGGATCAATTGGATCAATGATTGTCTCCCTCTGAACTATTGAAGGGGGATAAGGAACTGTCTCGTTGTCAATCTCCATCTGAGATTCTCTAGATCTTCGAAAGGTTATCTCTTATTCAAAGATGACATCTCTGCTCACCTCAATCTATCTCTGACCAGGGATGTAGATCCGGTATGCCTTTGAATATTCACTGTACCCCACAAATGTACCCTTTCTGCCTGAAGGGTCCAGCTTGGTTCTCTTCTCCTTGGGTACATGAAAGTATAATGGACATCCAAATATCCTGAAGTGTCCAACCTCGGGCTTCACTCCGGTGAAGGCTTCTTCAGGAGTCATGTTCTTCAAAATCTAATGAGAACTCCTGTTCTGAACATACACTGTTGTCATGCATGCTTCTGCCCACAGAATCATAGGTAGATTATGATCATGTATCATCGCTTTGGTTGCCTCAATGATGGTTTTGTTCTTCCTCGTTGCAAGCCCATTTTGTTGAGAGTTATAAGGAACAGTGTACTCCCTCTTGATCCCTGCCTCAACATAGAAATCACTGAAACCCCTGGAGGTATACTCTCCTCCATTATCTGATCTCAGCACTTTGATCCTCCTCCCGATCAGGTTCTCAACCTGAGCTTTAAACTCTTGAAATCTTGCAAGGACTCCATCCTTGGTCTTCAAGAAATAAATCCACGTCTTCCGAGAGTGATCATCGATGAAGACCACATAGTACAAATATTTGTTCAAGGAAGCAACAGTCATGGATCCACACACATCTGAATATATCAAGTCCAAGATCCCCTTGGATCTGTTGTCACTTCTTAAGAAGGACCCCTTGACATTCTTGCCAAGAGCACAACCTCTGCAAACACCATCATGCTGAACCTATATCTCTGGAAGGCTTGTTACCATCTTCCATAGAGCGGGAAGGGCTCCTTAATGTATATGAGCAAATCTCCTATGCCATAGCTCACTCAAGCCGATAGTATCATGTAACAGGGCCTGGACTAGTCGGACAGTCAACCTGTATAAGTTGTTTCTCGAACACCAATCACTCGGGCATAATTCATATGTGAGTTCTTGTGCCATGCAAGAACTTTTCCTTCAGAGAAGATAACCTTGTAGCCTTTATCCTCTATGGAAGAAATAGAGACAAGATTCCTTTTCATCCTAGGTATATATAGTACCTCACTCAACTGAAGGGGTATGTCAGAATCTAGTTGGAATGTAGAAGTTCCAACCCCTTTCACATTATATATGGCATTGTCTCCAAGTACAACATGTAGACTGGACTCTTTCTCAACAAGGTCTGTCAGATGATCTCTATATCCGGTCATGTGCCTGGAGGCACCACTGTCAATTAACCAAATATCACTATCAGTAGGAACCGTACCTGAGAGTGTTGATATGAAGAAGGCTTAATCTTTTATGTCTTCATTTCTCTGATGTGTCTCTGGATCAAAATCAACAGTGGAGGCAAGTTGTCTTCCTTTCTTCCTGATAAGACAATCTCTTGCAATGTGTCCATAATTGTCACATCTGAAACATTGAATCTTTGATTGGTCTTTTCTGTGTTCATGACCTGAAGCTGATGAAGTCTTCTTGTCTTTGAATGCTTTGTTGAAGCTCCTTCTATTGATTCTTTTGCCTTTCTTTGTATGAAAAGCAAGAGCATGATTGTCATCATGAGGGGAGTCTTGCACTCCTCTGGCTATAAGTCTGATTTCCTCCTGGGTACAGTCTGTCCATAAACGATCAAAATTAGGTAGTTCTGCTCTACCACTAATACTTTGAAGAAATGGTTCCCAATGCCTTGGAAGAGCATTGAGAGTAGTCATGACAAGTTCTCTGTCTAATATAGTTTCTCCAATGGCACCTAGTTGATCTCTGATCTCTGAAATCTTCGTGAAGAAGGTAGCAGCGGTGTCAACTTTTGTCATCTTGATATTTTGAAGTTGGGTCTTCAATGTAAGAGCTTTGAGGGTGTTGGTACTCTCAAACATATTCTTCAATGCTTCATACATCTCATAAGTTGTCTTCAGGTTGGCAATACGAGGTAGGAGATGATCTCTCACTGAGTAGATAATTCTCTTCCTTGACTTGACGTCAGCTTCCTTCCATTCTTCCTTCTCTTCATCGATAGTTGTTTCCAGTAGAGTCTTTTGTATCACACTCAATAGGTCATCCTCTTCCAGGGTGATCTATAGTCTTGACTTCTAGGAATTGAACTCGCTTGATCCATCAATCCTATCTTCCACCAAGGTTTTGTTCCTCATGGTTTGCATATTCTTCCACAAACCCTCATCAACTAGGCTAGGAAACCTAACCACTGGGCTAGGCTAGCAATCTTAGGTTTCGTTGGGCTTATGAATGCCAACAATAAGCCTTTAGAGGGTCACAGGAACACTGGCGAGCTGTAGAAACCCTAGAACCGAAATTTTTGCAGAAAATTGCAGAACCTTAGAAACCCTAGGGCCAGAAATCCAAAATTTTTGGAAATGCAATCTGAGAGTCTCTGGAGACGTGCTGAAGGAGGTCGTACACTCCTATGCCAAAATTAGCCCCAACGTTTCAGTGTAGGGTGTTGAAACAAGCAAAAAAGAGAGGGTCGTACCTTTTTTCTAGAAACCCTAAAGGGCCGCAATTCTGCAACTTGGAGGTGACAGCTGGCTTAAAACTTGTGTAATGGCTCTTCAAGAACTTTGCTTTGATACCATGTTGAATTTTCTCTATGTGCTAGGCTCAAGCATGAGGTTTATTTCATTTAGCATGTACTTGAACCATAAACAAATGCAGCAACACCATACACAAGTGTTGCAATAACCAAGATCACAAGAAGAATAACCATGCACAAGAACACAAGAAGTATCTTGGGAAAACCCTTCTCAAACAAGGGAAAAACCTAGCAATCCTTTGCTATATAATCAAGAGAAGATCGCCCAAACCATAAACCCTAGATGCACACAAGAGGGTGCTCTACAAAACCTAGAACCTAGAGCCCAAGAGAGGTGCGCACTTAAGCCGTACATGCACTTGTTGAAATTTTCAAATGACAAGTGAGAGTGTGTAATCCTCAATGGGGATTCATCTCTATTTATACAAGACTAGACACAGCAATAGTTGTGTCTCTTGGCACAATAGGGCCGACCTAAATAACTCAGTAATATAATTAATCATTACATAAACATTAATTATCTTTCACATATGGTGGGGCCGACTTGTACCCTTTACATCACAATTAGGGTTACAAGTAAATCTTACACTCAGACAATATAGCAAGGGATCCACATGTCCAATAGTGCTCAGGCACTAGTGACACGTCCACCTGTGCTCAGCCACAGGGACGTCATACTCAACAGATCTATCTTAACTCAGTCCACAGGAGAATCATCTGGAGTACCATCTCAAGCCAACTCAACTAAGTCCACAAGAGTACAAGGCAAGAGACCATCTCAAGCTGACTCAACTCAGTCCAGTGGAGTACAAAGCAAGAGACCTCACGTCATCACAACTCGGTCCAAAGTCCGATGCACACCCATCACATGGGCACACCCAACACTTGGGCTTCCTCACACAGATGTCTCAACTCAGTCCAAAGGAGAACGATTTGGAGGATGTCTCATGAAGCTGCAATCATCAACAAATACCTCCCCCAGCTACCAAAACATTAACACCATAAAATAGAAGCATCTACAACATGCTAATAATCAACATCAAATGTAGCTAAACAACTCATTACAGCAGTATATAAATAATTCTCATTTACACAGAGTTCATGCACAACAAATACACATGTAAATAATTCAGCAACAAGATAAAACACTTATCTTTAAACAAGAGTTGTACAACCAGCTACTTGGGACAGATGTTCCACCCAACCATAGACTTCTTGTTCCAGATCTCAACAACAAATCACTCGCAAGCTGAGGCTGGTAATCCACAAGAGGTTGGCCCCTCACTGTCCACTCTCAACTCATAAAACTCACAACCCACTGATATCTTCCTACAGGTATCCCGATTTCCCACCAGCTCTCTTCCTCTTAACCTGCCCAACCCAAGGAATGTACCCCTTCACTGATCTCAGTCCCTTAGGCATCCCATTCGTTTATCACTCTGACATAGATAGCTAGGAATCTTTCAGCTAAGAACTCAAGGGAGCCTGCTGCTAGGAAAAACTACCAACAAACAACAACAAACACTTGTTGTTCTAGTGCAACTCACACAAAAATTCACTCTTTAGGCCTGACAACCTGGCTCTTTAGTTTCCAGCTCCAAATCCGCCCCAATACACTCCAGCTTGCTCTAGAATTCGCCCTCCATGGTTGCACCAGCTCCAAGTTCTCTTTCTTGCTCTCTACTTGCTCCTTATGCACAAAAACTCAATGTGTAAAATTGTTGTCCCAACCCATACGAATTTCCTCTTTTTGGCTTGTCTTTCTTGACTCACACTCATCTCCAAGTTGATTGTATTCAACCCCCATGTGCCCTATAACTTTGGGATGTGACTACTCACACCCACCCTCTTATATGCACTCAATGACTAACTATGGGAAAACTCAATCAGAAATTGGAAGGTTCATATACAAATAGCAAATTTAGGAAAAAGGGTTGGATTAATATTCATGGGTAATTCCCCCCTTGGACCCCCTCTTGGCCATTATCCTAGACACTCCCCACTCTTGTGGATTAATTCATCCCCCCATCTCTTGTCCATGTCCCCTTAGCAGTTAGCATCGCATTTTATTATTAAAAACATAGAAATACAGTTCGCATATTACATCGCTTTGGTCGTAGCCACTGTAATGTCCCCACTTTGGGACATCATCACAGTGCAGAGGTTTATGATGACCAGAGTAGCCGGATGGATGTTATAGCGAGTACAAGGGTTATTGAGAGGCATTGTGGG
>ML786711.1:369214-391790 GCA_009831015.1 Picea engelmannii | reverse complement strand
TTTTAGCATAAGATCTCTTGGCATTGTATTGGCTATTTATATTAAGAAAGTTTTGTTGGGTTTTCTTCCCCTAGAGGGTTTCCCAGGATAAATGTTGTGTCTCTTGTGAATGTGTATTTCTCAGTGATCTTGTTCTTATGTTGTTGTTATCTATTGAAATGCAAAGAACTGTAATAATGGCATAAACATTAACATACATGAGGTATGATGTGGTCCTTGACCGCATCAAGGATAGTCCTCTTGGCCTTGATGTTCCTCTTCCGGAACTCAGCCAAGAGCACTGCATCTGTAGGAGGAACCATAGGATTCTCCACAATATCCCATAGCTCAAGTTCCTCCAAGATCAAGACTAAACTAGCCTTCCACGGAGACCAATTTCTAGCCCTCGCTAGCCTATCCTCCACCCTCAAACCTGCCACCAACATGGCTACCATTTGATGCTAAAAGTTGATGTTAATCTGACTAAGTAAAACTGATTCTAACTACTGTGAGGTGAAGTAAAAATCTGCCAACTATTTGCAATCTAAATCAGGCAACTCTTGTGCCCTTTGGCTCTAATACCATGAAGAATTTTGAGATTCCTAAGGGTGCCCAACAGGTCTGTCTTTGACCTCTTATTGGGCACTGTTTTCAAGGGTTTTCAAATCTTTTTAGGCATGATTTAGGACAGCCACCAAGTCTGAGAATTCTACCCACTGAATCTGCCCTTAAGCTTGTGATTTTTTGCTCTTTTGATGCCTCTTTGTGAAGGGTTTAATTATGATAGTTTTGCTATCCAAGTTAGATCTTACACATGCATCAAAACATAAAATACTCCTCTGGGATATTTACACCTACTTGCTGAAATAAAAGAATGCAAACCACAAGATCTTTACACAAGTATTTTTGGTTAACATGACCTTGGAAAAAACCCCATGGGGAAAACCAGTTGGAAGAGAAATTTTATTATGGAGATCTCAAGCTAAAATAGCAACAAGGAAAAACAACAAAGGAGTCGTATACAATAGTCAACTCCTTGATCTTGGATTTGGAGTTCCTTGGGAAATGAGCCTTCCTTGGGATTTGTGCCCCTCTTGGAAGAATGTGCCCTTTCCTTGCTTTGCTTGCTAGTGTGCGCCATTACTCCATTAAGTGCACCCCTCACTCAAGCTTTGCGCCCTTTCCTACTAGTGTGTGCCCTCCTCCAACAAGTGTTCCCTCACTCAAGCTTTGCGCCCACACTCAAACTTGCACCCTCTCCTCACAAGATGGCGCCCTCAAGCTTCCTTGCGCCCTTGCCTCTCACAAGTGCGCCCCTGTTCTCCACTTCTCCAAAAATCTTCTCTTCTCCTCTCCTCTCTTCAATCTAATCTCCAAGTGAACAATGAAAGCCCTTTTTGCCTCCTTTCTACCCTTTAGCCTCATCCTTAGGCTAACCTAGGAAACCAATGGCCAAGATTAGATCTTAGGCCAAAACTCCAATCAATGGTGGAGATTAAATCTCCAAATGACTTAAGTCTCCTAAGTCACTTTATTTTATTAAAGTCACTTTGACTTTATAACATAAAGTAAAGTGGTGAGGGTCAAATATTTCCCCCTTTGAGTTAGACACTCAATAACTCAAGGGGACCACTTTTCAAGGTACCCAAATCTCAACACATACAAGCTTGGTGTTTGAACCAGAGGCTCTGATACCATAATGTAACGTCCCCAGGCCCAACCGAGGGACATTACGGTGCGGAATACTCATAAAAATGAACTTTTTGCTTACCAAATTAATTCAATTACAGTTAACTAATTTCCTGTAGCTCTCAGCTACGAATTAAAATAGATTTAGCTACTGTCTACAACCATAAAACAGAAGCATCTACAACATGCTAATAATCAACATGAAATGCAACTAAACAGCTCATTACAACAACATATAAATCATTATCATTTACATAGAGTTCATCCACAACAAATACACATGTAAATAACTCAACAATAAGATAAAACACTTATCTTTAAACAATAGTTGTGCAACCAACTGTTTGGGATGAACGTTCCACCCAACCATAGACTTGTTGTTCTAGATCTCAACAACAAATCACCGCCGAACTGAGGCTAGTAATCTACAAAAGAGGATGGTCTCTCACTGTCCACACTCAGCTCATAAAACTCACAACCCATTGATATCTTCCTACAACTATCCTGATTTCCCACTAGCTCTCTTCCTCTTGACCTGCCCAACCCAAGGAATGTACCCCTTCACTGATCTTAGTCCCTCGGGCATCCCATTTGTTTATCAAGGTCTCTCTGGCACTGGTAGCTAGGAATCTCTCAGCTAGGAACTCAAGGGAACCTGCTGCTAGGAAAAACTACCAACAAACAACAGCAAACACTTGTTGTTCTAATGCAACTCACACAGAAGTTCACTCTTCAGCCATGGCAACCTGGCTCTTCAATTTCTAGCTCTAAATACACTCCAGCTTGCTTTAGGATTCGCCCTCCATGGTTGCACCAGCTCCAAGCTCTCTTTCTTGCTCTCTACATGCTCCTTATGCATGTTATCCCCATTTTGTGGGATAACTAAGGAGATCATATCTTGAGGCCTTCCGGTTGCAGATATGGAGTATCGAGAGACTACATGACCAACAATATCCACTTACACATACAAGAGCCCGCTATGTCATCACTTTGATCCATTGTCAGCACATCCACCACACCAGCTAGCTTCTGGACGATAGAAGGGTCTTGCTCCATGCGGTACAAGTCAGGGATTGTGGCAGGTAATCACCCTAATATTTGAGGCATTTGAACATGTTGTATTTGAGCTACTTTTGATTATAGAGCGCCTGCTTGGACATTATGCCTTTGACCTTGTTTCACCTTGCTGAGTGTCAGATTTCATACTAGGTGGCCAACCTTTGGGAAAGGTTTGTGACTGGGGATCCCTTGAGGGGTTATCATACCATTCTCGACCATACTTACCACTTTCCGCTCATTACATTCACATCATATTTCCCTCTTCTAGGTCCTTTGACTTTAGTGACCCAAGAAGGGCATGTACCTTTTTCCATGGGAAGAAGGGGTTGAAGGCCCAGAGGGATTGATGTTGGCTAAAAAGATAAAAACCTATTTATATAGACCTTCTAGATGCTTCGCCCAAGGATCCCCCGAGAAAGCAATGAAGTGCTTCTCTGTAAGAAAAGGGGGACCCACAAGAATAAATGATTATGAATGATTAAAGGGTTAGTTGGAGCATAGGAGGTCTTATCACGAGCCAGCCTATCATGATCATGGGTATCTATTGATATGACATTTCCATCATCTGGTCACCAAGCCAGGATAATGGCTCTCAATTGCATGGCTGAGAGAAAGGGGGTCTCATCACGAGCTAGCCATCTCATTTCTGCAAGATACTTGTGAGTGACATTGTCATTATCTGGACACCACGCTAGGACAGTGGCCTTCAAATCATTCCTTAAAACATGAAATAAATAGAGAATGGCAAGAAGATGGGCTTGGAAAAAGTGCATTGCAAACAAAGGTGCCATACACCCTCTACAAAGGCTCCATGAATGAGACAATATGAGCCCTTTTATGTCATGAAACTCAATGACCTATGAAGTCTAAACCCCTTCCACCTCATCATCCTTTACATAACCTTGAGAGGCCATCCTTGGGAACATCCCCTACTTGAGTACTTTGGTTTACCCAATAGGACTCCTATGACACCCCTCCCATACTTAAACTTGGTCAATTGTATCGGTTTTGAGCATATGTTTAATTTGATGAGGTAGTTTTGATGGACATGTTTAGGTGCCTTGCTTATTAGACGTGGTTTTGTCATGATATCTTTGACTTGAGATCTTTGGAGGGCATACCTTTTTGTCTTGCAAGACCTTATCTTATGTTTAACCCTTGCTAAGTGGACAAACTATGTGAAAGACAAATTGTATAAATAGAGATCATAAGATCTCATTTTGAATCATAACTCTCCCATTGTGAAGAGCTAAGGACTAAATTTTCGCTACACATGAGGATTTTTGCTATCTTGTGCTATGGTATGGTGTTTCTTTGGTTATGGACTTGATGATGATGATGCGCTAGCTCTTGGAGGTCATTTTCTAGCTATTGTGTTGGTTTATCTTGGTATGTTATGGTTTATCTTGTTTCTATTGCATTGGTAAAACTTTTTACTTGTTGCTATCATTTGTAATTCAAGCTCAAGGTTGATTTTGCTAAGTCTAAGTAGGAAGTATAAGTGCATACGCCCCTACTTTAGCTCCACCATAATTTTAAGCATAGAATTATTGTTTGCAAGGGTTTGCTAAGGAAGTATAGGGATATACACCCCTCAGTTTTAAACCCTAGCTAGGTTACTTGCCTTGGGGACTAAGAGAATTTATACCCCCAAGGAGGTAGTAGCTCTAGCTCTTTTCTTTGACCCCATTAACCCATAATCAAAGGCACTAGTCGTTGCATTGGAGAAATAAAACGTTGCATTCGTAAACGTGAAAAGTTGTGATGTTTTGAAGTTCTTTCACTTGGACATTATTCCTTGAGCCCTAGGGTATCTTGCCTCATTGAGGCGTCCTCTTGCACCCACTATAAATTGTTGTTGTTACAAAACTAACCTACATCCATTAGGGTTGCAGAAATCTAACCCTCTAACCCTAGATAACTCCTAAACTAACCTTAGAAATTAGCTATAACTTTGCCCTAACAAACTACTAACCCTAGCGCACTTTTTGACCTAGTTTAAAGTGATTTGAATTGGCTGACTTTTTTGTTTGCTACAGCCATAAGACTGATAAATATCACTGCAGTTAGGTTTTAAAGACAGCCTTGCTTTTATGCTAAAGTCTTGCTCTATCATTGTTGAGTTGAACTAGTCTTTACTAGCTTGTCTCTTGATATTTCAATTGGACTTCTAGCACTTATTTTGCAGCCATTATTGTCTTTCATATGCTGATATATATCACTAATTATTGCTGCAATTAGGGACAGCAAGCTTAACTTGCTTGTCCACCTAACATATTACAAGTATACTTGGTTTTCGTTGTGTCTTGGGCAGGTATTCTTCTCTTGGCAGATCACTCAAAGCATTGGCAACCCTAAACCTTTCCCAAGACTCTTTTCCAAGTTCTCTCTACCATTTAAAATTGACCTTTAGGGGCATCCATACATACATCTCATTTTCCATCTCAATCCCCCCTAGGGTCACCGGGATTCCCCCCTTGAGGTGACTATCTCACCTCTAAAGTGACGGGAACACCTGCCTAAGGTGACAGTGGGTAGGTGCTCTCAAAGTTGTCGCCATTTTGGTGGTTGGGTCGGTCTTTGCCCAACCTACAACTTGTGTGATAACAATGCACAAAAACTCAATGTGTAAAATTGTTGTCCCAACCCATATGAATTTCCTCTCTTTGGCTTTCCTTTCTTGACTCACACTCTTCCCCAAGCTGATTGCACTCAACCCCCATGTGCCCAATAACTTTGGGATGTGACTACTCACACCGACCCTTTTACATGCATTTAATGATTGGCTTTGGGAACACCCAATCAAAAATTGGAAGGTTCATATACAAATAGAAAATTTAGGAAAAAGGGTTGAATTAATATTCATGGGTAATTCCCCCTTGGACCCACTCTTGGCCATTATCCTAGACACTCCCGCATCTTGTGGATTAATTCAGCCCCTCATCTCTTGTCCATGTTCCCTTAGCAACTGACATCACATTTTATATTAAAACATAGAAATACAATTCGCATATTACATCGTTTTGGCCGTAGCCACACATTATATCTACATAGGCATTAATTAAATTGGGGATTATAGTGGGGATGTTGCATGCAATAATCGTGGAAGCGAACATTCTTCTTCTTCAATGTGCTTTGTCCTCCTTATAACACTTGAATTTAGTTTTCCATTGCACTATCCTGCAAATAGGCTACTTCGATGCACCATCTTAGGAAAAGGTCTTCTTATTAGAGATATAAGGCTTACTATGTAATAAAGTTACTTTATTACTTTAAAATATGTTAATGTTCACTTTTTGTGTAAAGCAATCTATCCCACATTCATAAGTGGAAATGATTTTCTTAATGAACAATAATATATAAGGAGGTAAACTCCTTTGTAATAGATGCACCAGTTATTCATTGATAATATCATATGGTGTTATTGTGAGTATCTTTCTTTGAGCTTAGTTATGTGACTCAACCCTATTTAGGGTTTCCTGATTTAGTGATCTAGCTCATTTGGTAATATGGTGTTAGAGCAAGAAGCCATATCGAGTCTTTGGCCTTTGAAAGACAAGGTTTCCACTCTTTCGACTTCAATAGTCTGAGAACCACGAAGTGCCACAACTCGAGGGTATTTAGCAGCAAATTCACTCAGATCTGAGTTTTTTTTTTTAGCCACGATTTAATGCAGGATCCTTCTTAATTTTCTTAACAGAGGCAGCAAGGGTTTTATTGCAATTCGATGGTCGATCTCTCTCAGGTTTGTAGTATCTACATCTTTGGTTTGTGTAACCTTTCATTGCATTCATCGGTAATTACTTTTTAGCAGTGAAAAAGATCTGATCTGATTAGTCATGGAGATGTCGTTAGAGAAGTACTCGGGTTTCAATTTCCATATGTGGAAAATGAAGATCCAAATGCAATTAATGAATAAAAACCTTTCGGGAATTGTCAAAGGAATCGAGGCAACACCTGTAGATCCGAACAAGCTTGATAGAATGGGAGAGCAAAGATGATAAGGAAAAATCCATTATTGGCCTTGCGCTCTCAAATTCAAAGCTACATCACGTAGATCTAGACAAATCATCCAAGGAAATATGGGAGAATCTCAACAAGTTATTTGGGGCACAAGCAACAAATGCAAAAGTTTCCCTGCAATTACAGTTATTTAGCTTTAAGATGCCAGTTGAAGCCACCATGTCAAGTCACATCAACAATCTATGATCTATTATTAGACAGCTTGCAGAAGTCAAGGTGTAACAAGCACAAATATATAAAATATGTAAATATAAATAAATATAAATAACTAGTAATTAATAATTAATTATGAAGAGACATGACATATGAAAGGACACCCCTTGTTGAGATTTGTGTACCTTGGAAAGTGGTCCCCTTGTGTTTGTGAGCCTCTAAACACAAGTGGGAAATACTATGTACTATGTACCTTGTACTTTATGTCTAATTTCACTTTGACTTAGGAGATTTAAGTCAAAAGTGAAATTTGGTCATTTTAGCCTAAAATGACTATTTATTCACTTTGTGGGTGAATTAGGAGACATAAAGTGAACTTAGGGAACTTAACCCAAAGTGGGTTTGTGAGTGAGATTATTATGGGATGATCTCAACCTTTGATTAGAGATGGGATGGGATGATCTCATCCATCCATCTTTTATGTTTCCTTATGGAGGTTCAAGAGGGGCGCATAGGGCAAGGAGAGGCTCCTTTACACTTATGTTCACTTGGAGAGTTTGGGAGAGAGCATTGAGGTGAGGATGGAGGCTATTGTTGAGGGAAGCTTGGGCACCTCCTTTCATGGAGGACTCGTGGAGGCTTAAACTCTCTTTTATTTGTGGTATTGTTTCTTGCTTGGAGGAGGGTGCACTCTAGGAGGAGGGTGCATCTATAGCAGGGAGGTGTTTCGGTGGTCAGATTGCTTTGAGGACAGATTCAGTGGAGAGGTAGCACACAACAGCTTGTTTGTGTGCAAGGGTTTCTTCACCAAAGCTTCAAGTGGCAAAGGCGCTTCACATCAGTGGATTGGACAACATTTGAGGAGGGCGCACCATACTTGGGCGCATCTTTCATCTTGGACTTCTGTTGCAGCTTGAGAAAAGATGTTATTGTATCAGGTTCATTTGTTTCATGAACTTGTATTCCACCTTCTTTTCTCCACATATATAGACTTATATTCCAAACTGGTATTCCCCGGGGGGTTTTATCCAGGGTCATGTTGACCAAAAATACCTATGTTCATTTTCATGTATGCTAGAGTTTAGAACAACATTATTTCAGCAGTAAACATCTAGAGGTGTGTTACATATTTTATGGTAYGCATGTGCTAACTTGTTGGTGACTAAAACTACATGCTAGAGCACCTAAAAGCCTATGTAACCGTAACTAAAACAGTAGTGAAGTTCCYGATCTGTTTGTTGATTTAAAACAGCAGCAAACAAGTGTGTGACAGCAGAAACTTAGAGCCATCTTGAGGTCAAAGACAGACCTAGATGGCAGCCTGTTAGGACCTCAGAAAATCTTCATGGTATCAAAGCCTGGTTGYTGATTTTTGCTAAAATATAAATAACTAATAATTAATAATTAATTATGAAGAGACATGACATATGAAAGGTCATGTCTCTTATGAAAGGGCACCCCTGCGTTGGTATATATACAGGCCCTCATTGTCATTGTAATGTCATACTATCGTATTCATTCATATACATTTTACCAACACAATATTATTTTATCCTAAATGGATTACTTTATATTCCAAGTATTTTGGACATTTATATAGTGAACTAGGTTGGTTCAACACACAAGGCAGTAGTTGATAAAGAGGATGCCAAAGCTATTCTCCTGGATAGTTTGCCGCCTAAATACAGTAGTGCTATCTTTACCCAGACTCGGCTACTGTCACATAGTATGGAAGAAATGATTCCAGCAGTGCTCGCGGAAGACAAGAGAACCACCGAAAGTGATAGCCAATCGGAACTTGCAATCTATGCAAGAAACAACCGCAATAGATCAACAAAAGGCAAAGAGGAAATAGAATGCCACTATTGCAAGAATTTGGGTCATACATCTTGGAATTGTAGACAACGAGCAATGACATTCTTAAGGGAAAGGTTAAAGATAGACAACATATAGCGAGTGTAGCCATGATTGAAGATCCACCGGATGTTGACAGTGGTGAAGAATCTACAGAAGAAAAGGGATTTTACTCATTTTAGGAAGCCTGCGCTTTGAAGACAAGAAGGGATCAGTTAACAGCTCAAAATGGATTGTTACCCAGTTAGTTCAAAAGTTGTGGATCTAGGGAAAGATCCCTCATTAGTTGGAGACACATGCATGTGGATTGCAATCTACTAGTGAGGTTACGCAACATGCATGTGGATTGTTGTCCAGTAATTGACTTTAGGAGATTCATGATTCGGGAGTTCGAGGAGGTGGAATTCGAAAACTCGGGAATTCAACTCAACAGCTACACCTTTACGAGGGTTATGAAACAGCTTGATGGAGCTCAAACTGGTCGAGGAACTGTGTTCAAAGAAGAAGCTTCTAAAGGATGTTATTGATGTTTAGTTTTCAGTTTATGTGTTTTACATTCAGTATATGTATTTGATTTCATCATTGTACGCCTTATGGGGGGGTATTAGAGATATAAGACTTACTATGTAATAAAGTCACTTTATGACTTTAGAATATGTTAATGTTCACTTTTTGTGTAACGCAATCTATTCCACATAAGTGGAAATGATTTGCTTAATGAACAATGATATATATGGAGGTAAACTCCTTTGTAATAGATGCACCAGTTATTCATTGATAATATCATATGGTGTTATTGTGAGTATCCTTCTTTGACCTTAGTTATGTGACTCAACCTTATCTAAGGTTTCCTCATTTAGTGATGTAGCTCATTTTGTAATACTTCTTTCCTTGACTAGGATTAGCACCAATTGATACAGGAGGATCTCCGTCGATCCAACAGGCCGCAATCCTTTCAAAAATATCAGCGCCTAGATTGCTTACAAAACAGATTTGGAAGCATCCAAAATTTGATCCCATTCTTCCTACTTGTTATTAATCCAAGTCATACCAATTTGTTTGCATCGGTGGCACATCTCCCAATCTCTCAATAAACAATATGGAGGTTAATTTTATTTTATTTTTAAATTGAAAGATATATTCTTTAAAAGCTTTCAAGACGTGTTCCTATTTACGCATGGTATGTGAGATTCCATTCCCAAGAAAGGAAAAAGAATAAAGGAGGACAGATTTGGAGGGATTTGAACCCCTACCTCCATGGCAAAAGGATAGCACTTTAGCCAATACACCATGCATTTGGGAAATAACATAATGGGGAGAATATTGTATTTGGGAGAGGAGAGAATACCCTTCATTGGGAGAATAAGCAAGCCTAAGTTCATTTTATTACAGGAAGAAGCCATTGTTATCTTCCTAGAGAACATCAAAGAGTGATTTTTTGCAAATTGAAGGACATTGTGTGATGTCAAGAGCTATATTCATGTACTTGCATCATTTTTAATGGATCGGATCGTCATTTGAAGCAGACCTGGAGACGTGGACCATATGGGTGAACTCCGTTATCAATTTGTTGAGTATTGTATATGTTATTTTCAATTCTGTTTTTTAAATTTTAGTCGTTAAATGATGATATTTAATGAATTAAGCCAATTTTAAACGCAATTGCGGAAAATTGAGAAGCATGTTAATAGAATCTGAATTATTGGTTTAAAACAAAGCCTTTAGCACTAAATTTTAGATCAAGTTTGGTATCAAAGAAGTTGATTAAGGATGAACTCGTGTGTTGATTTTGATTTGCACGAGCATTGGTATTGCATGCTAACCAGGTCTAAGTTCAAGCTGGGAGAAAGTTTGCTTGAGGAGTACAATCATGAGATCGGTTCGAGACATGCGTTCCAAAGGCAAGCAATGGAATCTTCAAGAGAAGAAAACCTCTCTGAATCTGAAAGAATGTTTCGCAAGCCTTTCTAGAGATGAAAACCATGGTGGAAGAATTATATCGAGAACGAAAGAAGAACGAAGAAGGCCCAAGTCAAGGTAAAGGAGGAGGTGGTGGTGATCCTCCTCAAACTTCTTTGTCTCTATCCTCTCCTTCAAGTTCAAGTTCCTCTTCAATTCCACAGAAAAAACAAACAGAGAAAGCTAATTCCAATTTGCCTTTGTTAAATTAGACGTGAAATTTGATTTGCCAATGTATATTGGAGAGCTTAATGTAGAGAAACTAGATAATTGGGTCAAGCAAATTGAAGTAGATTGCAAAGTTCAAAGAATTGTGGACAATGAAACAAAAATCCAGCTAGCTACTCTCTGACTAGGAGGCACAGCACTAATCTAGTGGAAGAGTAAGAATCAAGAAGATCTTCTTAAGAAAGGTAAAATGATATCTTCTTGGTATGAATTCACAACTACATTAAAGAAGCAATTTTATCCTTTCGGGTATATGTTATGATCTCGCATAATCAAAGAATATCTTATCAAATGGAAAAACCTTCCAGAGGAAGATGCGGCATGGGAATCATAACATTTTCGTCAGTTACACCCGTCGTTACCAATGCTTTGAGGACAAAGCATTTTTAAGAGGAAGGCAATGTTATGAACATAAAATACATATAAATAGATGTTCATAACATAATAATTAATTAGTAAATAGTTAGTAAATAGTAATTATTAATAATGAAAGAACATGTTCTCAAAAGACATGTCTAGTGGTGAAAGGGCACCCCTGTGTGGGTATATAAACAAGCCCTCATTCTCAATTGTAATCATCATATTTTTATCAATTATTTGTATTTTATATATTACTATACAATTGCATACCTGGTTATCTATTACAGTATATGCAACAAGCAATAATGGATTGGCATAATCTAGGGCAAAATAAAGGACATAATGTGCAAGACTATACTCAAGAGTTTAGAAAGAGGGCATTAACGTTGGGCATTCACCTTTCTACGCAAGAAACTCTTTTGAAGTATATTGGCGGATTGCATAGTTATTTGAGACATACTATTCTTATGTTTAACCCAACTAATCTTGATGAAGTTTGTGTCCACACCACTCATATTGAGTCAAAGGGAAAGAATGTCCAGTACAACTTCTCAAAGAAATCAGTTCAGCGAGTTGTAAGCAAAAACAAAGGAAAGGGTAATACAAAAAGAACAACTACTGTGAAGAAAGAAGATGAGAAGCCTTCATGTTCACATTGCAAAAAGGAAGAATACGATGATGCCAAGTGTTGGAAACTTCATCTAGAACTAAGACCAAAGAGGTTCGGAAATAAGAAGTGTAATAAGAAGACCACTGCTACAATCCAATAGGATCTTGGATCAGATTCAGGTGATGAAACCGAGATCATTGTTGATATTATGGTAGCTTTGGGAGGTATGAACCTCTATTGTGACCTTTGACAAGATTAGAATGTTCCGGAAGGAAGCAAAGAAATGAAGGAAACCCTAGACAAGATGTCGATTGCAGAAAAATAATTAATATGAATTAATTAGTACCCAGAAGGAGAAGTCGGCCCAGGCAAGCCTGCCAAAATTACTATAAATACAGGGCGCCAGTCTCTCATTATACACATTCTCAGAATTGCAGAAGTCACTTGTGCCCACTGCAGTCTGGCAGTTTTGTGCGCAAGTTCTGGGGAAGGTGTTGCGCCAGTTTCTGGGTTGGAATATCTGATCATCTTTGGTTACTTTCTTGCTTGGTGCATTAGCCTTGCTTGGCTATTGATTGCTACAAGGATTCTTCTCTTTGTCAAGGTCAAGGTGCTCAGAGGGTGCCTTCGGCCTATGGTTGGGTGACAAGGGTATTGTCAATGGTAAAACGAGCACAATCCTTTATATTCTAACAGGTTATGGGCCCACACCTCCTTCATTCAGTCTAAACGTTGGAAGGAAGCATAGCCGCTAGGATATTGAGCTCACTGAGGAACTGTCGCTGGGGTTACTAGCAGGAGCACCTTCCAAGACACTGTCGCTAGGGTTACTAGCAGAAGCAGTTGCAGAAACCCTAATCTCAAATCCAGCACCTTGTGATGGAGCATCTCGCTCAAGGAGAAGATATTCAGATGCGCCCTAGTTCAGTGCACCTTTTGGCTATCCCAGAAGACGGAACCAAGACATGAGCACTGGATAGTTGAAAAGCATGTATTAAGATCTATTCCTGGGACAATAAACTATGGCTTGAGATATACCGCATCCAGTGATATCCAACTTCATGGATTCACAGACTCAGATTGGGTAGGAAGTGCAGAAGGCAGAAAGAGCACCTCAGGTACGTGTTTCAGCTTGGGCTCTGCTATGATATCTTGGAGCAGTAGGAAACAAAAGTCTGTCGCACTCAGCACAACAGAAGCAGAGTATATCGCAGCATGTGAAGCATGCACAGAAGCAATATGGCTAAAGAAGTTAATCTCCGATTTATTTGATCAGATTCCAGAATCGACCATAATACATTGTGATAATCAGAGTTGTATAAGATTATCAGAACATCCCGTGTTTCATGAAAGGTCGAAACACATTGAGATCAAATACTACTTTATTCGAAATAAGGTCCAGGAAGGAGAGGTAAAGCTCGAGTATATCCCCACAGATGAGCAGACAGCAGACATTCTGACAAAACCTCTATCCAGAATGAAGTTTGCATATTTCCAAGAGAAGATGGGGATCGTGGAAATAACTCCCTTAGCTGAAAGGGAAGAAATGACTCTCCAGGTTGGGAGGGAGCACTGAAAATATTATTGAAGACATTTATTTTCGAGATTGAAAAATAGCCCAGTTGGGCAGATTCTTTCCTGTTCGGAAAGTGGATTGAGATTTCTGACGGACAGCGATTTCCCATTGTGGTTAACATGGGAAATGGTCCAGATTGTTGATGTATCATAGACAGCGACTTCCCATTGTGGTTAACATGGGGAGTGGTCTAGGGCAGTCTCTCTTCTTGAGGGTTACTCAAGAAGACTGGCCTGCCTTGCCGGACAGCGATTTCTTAGTGTGGTTAACATGAGGAATGGTCTGTTTTGGAGGTTGATACAGGACARTCTTTTCCTCTTGTGGTTAACAAAGGAAATGGTCCGGACAGTCATTCCTTAGGGTGTATTCATTCTCTCCAGGTTGCACTTTGTTTAGTGCCGGAGGAATGGTCCAAGCTCAGCAATCAGGGACAGGCATTCCTTAGGGCAGATTCATTCTCTCCAGGTTACACTTTGTTTAGTGTCGGAGAAATGGTCCAGGCTCAGAAATCAGAAGCAATCATTCTTCCTTGTTTGAGAAGACTCATCGTTGATGTTCTACACTGAGGGCAGATATTCTTTCAGAGCTCACAAATGTGAGTGAAAGATTGGCCCAGATGATCCAGTTTATCTTTAACAATATTTTATGTGCAGGTTGCTAACAGATGATTGTTATGGAGACTGCCTGTCTCCAGACAGTAGAGATATGCTACGGTGGTGGATATGTTCCACTGTTTGTGACTATGTGTCACAGTTTGAGTAGTTGTGCACTATCGTGGATAGACACAGTTGTGCTCTATCAATTGTTATTGTACCAGTTGTCATGGAGATTATCCAGTTGGATAATAATGACGGTGCTCGTGATACTACCAGTTGAATGGTCTGTTTTGTGCTCAGGACCATACCTCCCTAGCTAGGAGGGAGTGTTGATATTATGGTAGCTTCGGGAAGTATGAACCTCTATTGTGACCTTTGACAAGATTAGAATGTTCCGGAAGGAAGCAAAGAAATGAAGGAAACCCTAGACAAGATGTCGGCTGCAGAAATATTATTAATATGAATTAATTAGTACCCAGAAGGAGAAGTCGGCCCAGGCAAGCCTGCCAGAATTACTATAAATACGGGGCGCCAGTCTCTCATTATACACATTCTCAGAATTGCAGAAGTCACTTGTGCGCACTGCAGTCTGGCAGTTTTGTGCGCAAGTTCTAGGGAAGGTGTTGCGCCAGTTTCTGGGTTGGAATATCTGATCAACTTTGGTTACTTTCTTGCTTGGTGCATTAGCCTTGCTTGGCTATTGATTGCTACCAGGATTCTTCTCTTTGTCAAGGTCAAGGTGCTTGGAGGGTGGCTTCGGCCTATGGTTGGGTGACAAGGGTATTGTCAATGGTAAAACGAGCACAATCCTTCATATTCTAACAATCATGTCCATGGGAATACAAGGTACATCTTCTTCTTCTAGTTCTAGTTCTAATACACATTCTTTAAAATCTAAAACTGTGCATGATGAAAGGAAAAGAAGTGAACTATTCCATATTAGAGTCGTCTCTAAACATATAAATATTGATACACTTTTTGATAGTGGTTCGCAAGATAATATCATTTCTGAAGAAATTGTTAAGACATTGGGACTTGAAACTAAACATCATCCAAAATCATATCCTTTAGGATGGGTATGTGGAGATGCTAAGTTGTAGGTATCTAAACAATGTAAGCTTGGATTTGCAATCACCTCTAAGTTCATAGATGAGGTAGAATTAGATGTCATACCACTTGACATTAAAAGTCCATATTTGTATTAGAGGAATGCTATCTTCTACAGGGAATAGAACAAGTATCATCTTACAAAGGATGGGATTGAGTATATTGTAAGAGCCCATCATGTGAAGAATAACGTGTCTCTTGTTTCTACAAGAAAAATGAAAAGGCTTGTAAAGGCAAGCAAAAATTTTGTACTCATAATTGTAAATGCTAAGGATGATGATAAATCAAAAGCTTCCAAAGGGTGTGATCCTAAACATAGAGATGAATTACTTAATATTATTTCTAACTATGATGAAGTGTTTCAGGAACCACGAGGATTACCTCCAAGGAGAGAGATACAACATGAGATTCAGTTGCAGCAAGTGGCCTAAGCCTAATAATGTAACAGAGGTTAGGAGCTTCCTGGGGGAAGTTCAGTATTGGAGGAAGTTCATTGCTAACTTTTCTTTTATTGCTTTTCCTTTACATGCTTTGACAAGTACTAAGTGATTCTTTTAGTGGGGAGGAAAACAACAAAAAGCCTTCGAGACTTTGAAAGAAAAGATCAGTACAGCCCCAGTTCTAGCACTGCCAAATTTACAACAACCATTTGAGATTGAACCAATGCAAGTGATTACGCCATGGGAGCAATGTTAATACAAAGGAGGAAACCAGTTTGATACCATTCTAAGACCTTGATTGTTGCAGTAAGAAATTATCCTACTTATGACAAAGAGTTGTATGCTTTGGTTAAGAGTGCGAGGAAGTGGAAACATTATTTTGATAGGCAAAGAGACAATTATCCATACGAATCATCAACTTTGCAATATCTCCAATCGCAAACCAAGCTACAACAATCACGTCATTTCCGATGGATGGGATTCTTACAACAATTCCATTTGGTCGTCCAGTATAAGAAAGGTATACAAAGTTGTTGATATGTTATCAAGACTTTCTACCAGTTGACTCTAACCCCTCTCACTCAACCCAATTCCTGAGTTCTCATAGGGAAATAACACTACAAATTCTACCCAGGCATGGCAATTCTATTTGAACCAACAAACTCTTCCTTCTCAGCCTGCACAACACAAGTAATCGGATTCCCTTCTCTGTTGCGGTCCCTTGGGCTATCCCCTTCCTTCCATTGCTCCATTGAAGACTAGCCAAGGAGTCTCTATGAAAATTCCAGGTCCTATCAGCTTGCCTTCTTGGTCTGTCTTTGACCAAAGAAAGGCTCTAAGTTTCAACTGTAAGTTTATTTATTTTCTGTTGTTTTATAACAGCCAACAGTCCAAAAGTATTTTGCTGATTTGTTACGGTTATGTTCTCGATTTTGGGTGCTCTACCATGTCGTTTTTGTCACCAGAAATTAGTACATGCATCTCAAAATAAACATAACACACCTAAACATCGTTTACTACTGAATATGAACAGATCTAAGAAACTAAATCATGCATTTGTAGACACAGGTATTTTTGGTCAACATGACCCTGAATAAAACCCCCCTGGGGAAAACCAGTTTGGAATATGGATGTATATATGAGGAAAGCAGAAGAAGGGTTACAGTAAACACAATATATGAAAGAACCTAATACAATAGCAACTCCAGCTAAGTTGATATACAAGCTCGAAATCAACAGATGCACCCCAGAATGGTGCGCCCCTCATGCAAACTGCCAGAACCACTGAATCTGCTCCAACTGCCAATTGTGAGCTCAGATCTGGAAACCCCTCCACAGCAATGAAGCTATGTTGAATGGCAACCCTCTGCAACTGATCTCACTACAATCTGATGGCTAGAAGTCTCTCTACAGCTGATGTGCCCCAATCTGGCAATGCGCCCTCCTCAGAAGTAGAACCTCTCCAGTAAATAAGCTATGGCATACAAGGCAAGCCTCCCTCCATGAAAGCAAGCACCCTAGCTCAACTCTCCTCACAAAACTGACCTCATCTTCATCCAAGAAGAACTCCTCTCACAATGAGCAAATCAACAAATGAAGAATGCACCCTCCTTCACCCTTTGCGCCCCTCTTTGACTAGCAAAAGGAAACCTAAAACATGAAGGGTTGAGATCATCTCATCTCCCATCTAATCAATGGTTGAGATCTCCCCTTTCACATTTAAGTCACAAACCCACTTTGAGTTTAGTTTCCTAAGTCAACTTTATGTCTCTGATTCACCCCTTTGTGAATTAATAGTCATTTTAGGCCAAAATGACTAAATTTCACTTTATCCAAAGTCAAAGTGAAATTAGACAAAAGTACAAGGTACAAGGTGTAATGTCCTACCCTCGTGTGCTAAGGAGGTCATAAGCACATGGGGAACACCTCCCAAGGTACAAAACTCAACAGTCTATACTATTGGGAACCAGGGATTTCCAATTGTGTGCAATGGCTTATCTTTTCTTCAGCATTCACCAATTCTTCTGGTCATGGATTCCACATGTTTATGGCAGCAGCTCTGAAAATGCATAGGAATAAAAGTATGGTAGCATGAGAACGATGGAGAATAAACCAAGAGAATAATGAACAAGGAAGAAAATTGCATGCCAAAAATCAGAGGTATCATATTGCATGCTAAGAAGAGTCCACATGCCTTCACGAGAAGTCCATGTATCTTTCTCTTAGATAACTATTTCCCAAGGTTGGTGATAATTAAGGAGCATAGATAAAGGTTGGAGAACTTAGGATAAAGGGTGGGCAGCAATTTATATTCTGCATTTCTCTTAACCGCTAAGCCCCCTTTCTTCCCCTCTTGTGGACTCATAGCACCCTATCTTAACCTTCTTTGCTTTCATCCTTTTAGTGATCTTTTATTATATTTACAGTGTACATACTTACAAACCAATGGTCATACTTTGCTTAGACCACATATGTCTAGGCTTATAGTCATTTCATCATTACATATATATTCATAATCTAGGGGTCAAAACCAGGGTATTACATATTGTTTCTATTTTTCAGGTTTATTCAACATATGCTCACATGTTTATATGCTTCTAAATTGTATTTAAAAGCAAGAAGCCATGAAACCCAATTACAAGACAAACTCTAAAACTCTGGATTGAAATTAATAAGACTGGGTATGAAAAAAGCACGAGTCTAGAGTAGTATAGACATTATAAGAACTAACTACAGTACTACTGTCGCTGGCAAACAAGACTAAAATAGATTGTAAGCTGGGAAACTTGGTATTTTATACATTAAGCTTGTCTATAAGGTGTGGATGAAACCAGCAAGAATTGTTAGGGCCTGCCATAAGACCTCAATTGCCTTCTGACAAAAAGGTGTATGTTGCTGGACTCGAAGTTGTAGCATTGACAAAAGAGTTTGTGGGATATATTAAGAAATACATGGCATGGGTGCATTCCTATGCAAAAATACATTGTAGTGCTATAAGCAGATTCTCATTTTAGAGACACCTAAGGCTACTTCAGTCCATCTTGTTGTAAGATGGTTGCCTATCATGAATAAAAGGGATGATCTCTTTGAAGCACATCATGTAAATTACCAGGAAGTTAAAAGGATGAGTGAATCCACCTTGGTGTTCTTGCATATCTATATTATAGGATGTCAGCCTACATCTGCAAAGGATGGCTGCATGTGGAGGATATTGATATGAAAAATGAGCAAATGCTAACAGTGAATCTAGGAGATTATTTTTGTGTAAAAAAACACCCATGTTTGTTATGTTGACAAAGCAACTTTGGAACGTTAATTTCCTCCATATGGTATGTATTGAGGTCAAACTTAAACTTGCTCAAAAAAGTTTAATTGCAGATCCCTCTTGCTGGTTCATTTAATTTTCTCATCAATAAAATTACTCATGTTCAAAAGAAAGAGGGTTGCTAACATTTTGGATCACATATATAATGCAGAAATTCATCAAGACTATAACATACTAATATCGATCAATGAAAAAAAAACAATATGAGTTGCAGTATTTGTGTTTAACCGTTACCCCATCCCTCAAAAGATTCAAGTTTTGGGGACTACAAATACTATTAGACATAGACATGCACTGGAACAGCAGCCTTGCAAATTAGATACTTACCACCACGATGAACAAGGCGTTGCAACTCGAAAGGATCTGCAAATATACCAGATGGAAGTCTCTCTATCATCACTATTTCACAAAAAGGATGATTTAATTCACTGGAATAATTCCGCTGGTATTTAAATTTCATGGATGAGCTCAGCTGGCGATGGGCACCCTTGCCAATTAGCATACGCTGGAGATCAATCATTTCTAACTCTGCACTATGCTGTTTACCACAGTCTTGGTGCAGCTTGGAAGGAGATTCTGACTTAGCTGATTCAAATGTATATGCATTTTCTGAATGTGATTTCTGGGAACCTATTTCACAGTAGGAGATAAGGAGACCTGACGTTTCCTCATGATTTAACAACAAACTAGACTGTTTGATCTGTGAATGCATTCAGATTGACATATTAGGATGATATATAAACATTTATCCAATAAAAATGAAACATGTGTTTGAAAGTATGGTGCAACATGAAAGGAAAGGTTAGATAATCACAAGCAAATGAACACAAGTATATAAATATATATATAGAAGTGCAACCAACTTAAAAATAGCATGATCCCAAGGGGTTAGCTCAATCAGTTGTCGCTGATGTTGCTGGGCATTAGAATAGTTCTGTGCCAGCAGGTGCCCAATTCAAATCTCCCTCGGTGAGGCAGACTAGTCTACACCGACAGATTTACCAGGGATGTCATCCATGAAAGTGGGGAAGCATCCCTTGGGTTTCCCCATGAGGTTTTCCATGGGAAAAGAAAAACTCAAAAATAGCATAGTTCCAAATAAATTAATAACTAGCAGTTATCAGACCTAAAGTATGAGATGCATGCTCCAACACCGAGCACATTCTCCAGAGTCCAAATACAAGGCCTGTAAGTTGCTAAGCATTCTCCATGATTGATTTACAAAAAAAGTTCAGAATGTGCATACACATTAGCTTTGAACCAAGAGCTACAAGGAAAATCCAGCTTTACACCATTGTGCATGTCATGATACAAAACAGTAAATGTTTCTCAAATGCTAAATTTCTGAAGATTCAAATACCATACAGAAAACAGGCATGAAATACCTCCTATACATTTTGTACTTAGAATTTTATGTCCAACCAATCCTAGTTAGTAAACATTTTTTGTTTGTTTGCCACTCCTCCAAAGCTAGGATAGTCCATTTTGGAGGTTGAAAAGCATTTCTTGACCATGAATAATGCAGAATTATAGTCTCCTCATAATGTTTCAAGCAGCACAATCACCCTTACATATTAGTCCAATTCAGAGTTGGGAAAATAATGCATATTAATATAACATGAAAAGAGCTCTAACACTGATAAGGTAAATGCAAGTTACTCAAAGTGGTATTTGTAATCTCATTAAACATTATACAGCCCTTCAATGTGCCAATAAGATTCATTCCATGGATTAAAAAATCACTGAAAAATTGGCAACATTGCGAAAAATCGCGATGTCAAACATGAAACAGAAAATCACCAGGAAAAAATCATGATTTTTAGAAAAAATCATGACATCGAGATTTTTTTTTAAATCGCAATGTTTGGGGAAAAAAACACCAAAGATCGCCAACGCTTGCAAAAAGCAAATATAAGCCTGAAATTTGATTTTTTGTCACTTCTCTAACTTTTTTTTTTCTTGGAAACCATAACGAGGAATATCAGTTAAATAAATGATATCATTGACATTGAAGTTGATCTAATTACTAAATTAGAGATGCTTATATAGCTTAGTTGCAATATCCATATAATGATGAAAACAAATAAATTTCAAAATCAATATTACAAGCTAGTCACCATATAGAGATGCAAGCTTATGAATGTTGTTAAGATAGGATTCTAAAATTTAGAAATATGAATATTTCACTATTTGTTTACAACTTCATCAAAATCATACATTTGCAATCTGTAGGACTTTAAGAATATCATGCTTGTGATTTTGGGATTTGCTAGTGCTGTCATTGTTCGTTAACATTTGGTGTACAAGGAAATTAGAATAATGTGGTAAAGTTCAGAATAATTGTCTATGAGAAAACATTGACATTGTTGGCTGAAACAAGAGTAATAATTGGGAAATATAGAACAAAAGTTTAATAATCCCACTACACATCACTAATAGACTTTTTTAAATATTAAAATCTGAGCAACAATTTCTCTCATGGCAACATTTATCGGATATTGCTTTCAACACTATTATATCATCCATAAAGGTATTTTCAAAGTACATTGTCAATTTTTCCTTTTTACATGAACCAAATTATATTATTACAAGCTGATACAATGTTATGAAATGGATGGTTCAAAAATCCATATTTCACACACGAAGTACAGAATGAACGCCTACAAAGCATACAAAGATATATATGAAATACATATTTGATATTGAACTGATTGATGATCAATACGATTACAACGCAATGTGTATAAATAGTAAATACACACGAAAAGTGATAAGTCATCTCTTTTGGTAAAAGGGCGACTTATCATAATTAGGGTATCAGGAGCATGGGTTTTGGGAGCACTCCCGCTCTAGAACTGCACTCCCAAGTGATTCCAATACAAGGGTGTGTGATTGGTATTTAATCAAGAGTACCAAGCCCTCTATGTGCCCTTCGCTTGAGCTAAAACCACTAATTTGGCAAGTCAAGCTTTTTGCCTCTTTTTAACACATCCTTAGACAATTTGATCAAAATTGGAGGTTGTTGACTTGAGAAACAACTGGGCGTATGGACTTGTATCCACCAATAGCACCAAGCCCTAGTACTAATGTCCCCGAACGATTGAGGTAGAGGCCAAGGGAGGGGACAAATGATGCTACTGATGATGAGGATCTCAATATAGGATATAATTTTGATGATGTGTAGTTATTTATGGTAGCATGATGTTTTTTGGACTTGTTATCCCCGATATCTAGGGATAACTAGGAGATCATGTCTCGAGGCCCACATGATCCCAGACATGGAGTACGAGAGCAGATTGACTTGAGCATGGCCCTTGAGGGCCCATCTTTTCTTCTTCTCAGCCAGACTTGTCCTGTCAGCAGTACCAACCTCCATCACTACCGGCGTGGGCTTGCATCAGAAAAGGCTCTTGCTCCATGAGGTAATTGGTCCGAGGTATCATGGTATGTGTCATATTTGATCATTATAACCTTCTTATGTATGCATTAGATCTCTTTCATTTCAGATGACTGCTTGGACCTTACACTAATCCACTTGACCATTGTTGGGGTAATTGATGGGGTAGCTTAGTAAGCTGGTATTCATGGGTTTTGGCTAGCCACCAAGGGGGGTTTGCA
>ML786711.1:351522-362648 GCA_009831015.1 Picea engelmannii | reverse complement strand
TTTCATTGTCTCCATCCCCTTCCATTCCTTCCTCCTCTCCTTGGTATGTGTTGTCCACTTCTATTTCTTCATCACTATCATGGGTATTTCAACGTGAACCTCCCACCACCATCATTATAATAAAAAATGGAACCAAAATGGCACACCACATTAACATCACTTCTATTTCTTCATCACTATCATGGGTATTTCAACGTGAACCTCCCACCACCATCATTATAATAAAAAATGGAACCAAAATGGCACACCACATTAACATCAACATCATGAATGTTGAACCTTGGCCCTTGATAATAAGTTGCTACCTGCAATAGAACGATGGAGGAGAAATGGGAAAGAGTAGGAGAAGAAACTAGTTTACAACACAAGCATTTAAACCCCCTAAAAAAAAAATGGGCTTTGTTATCGCGCAGTTTGTAGTTAGGACAAATGACAGAAGGATAGAAGTCAAACTGGCGTAACTGGAACCTATCCCACCCAATGTCACCTCAATGGGATGGTTCTTTTTGTTTAGGGTGGTAAGGCCCAGGGGAGACGTCCCCGGTGACCTGGGGTTTTGAGAAGGCAAAGGATAAGTCCCCCCCCCCCTCACAAGTCACCACCAAGCAGATAGTCTAGCTAACAGCCAATAAAGTATAACCCAAAAAGGTGAGATGCACCTGCCTGAGACAAAGCAACAAGAAACTGATATATGCAAGCTTGCTCACTTAGTTAGTACTTTATATAAATCAATGACTATGTGATACACATATAAGCAATTGGGTAATAAATATTGACAAAGTCAATGATTATAAAAATAGCGATGATATATAATGTCACTTCTTCAATAAATGTTAAGAAAAACGTGGCATTTAATGTAACAATCAATACTTCATTCAATTAATGCCTTTAAACCACCATTCAATTGCTTATAAGAGAAACGTTAGCTGCACAAATGATGTTTATAGCTAGAGATAACTGCAGCAGTAGATTAATAGGGTTAGTTTCTAAGCTAGGGTTAGTAGTTAGGGTTTCATTCAAATTTTTTAGAGTTGTTGTGATCAAGTTCACTCAAGACAAGAGGTCTTTAGATCAGTACCTTTTAATGGAGTCAAAAGAAGAGGACACGGGAGCTAAAGGATCAAGAGGATAGTATGGCTAAGGACTAGAAAGTGAAGCTTTGAGGTGTTGCTAGGGCAAGGCCTCAAAGTCAAAACCCTAGGGGAGAGGGGCTCACCTTGGTGTAGGGGAACTAGGCCTCGGTGCTCTCTCCTCCTTCCCTAACTCAATGCCAATGACGGCTAGCTAAGAAAATAGCATAAAACCAAGACAAGAGGGTTTGGAAGGCAACGTGTTGCTACAGCAAGGCTTCACCAACAAACCCTAGAAGATCGGCCCATCAAAGTGTAGAAGAACTAGGCTTTGATGCGTCTCCTTCTTCTTAGCTTGAAAGTAAAAACGACTAGCAGATGAAGAGACAAGAAGAGTGTCGCTGCGGCTAGGCTCTTTCCCTCTTCAAACAAAGGCTGAAAAATCTCTTGATGGGGACATGAGACAAGGACCTACTATGTGTGCTTGTCACCTAGGGTTTATTCAGGAAATTTATAACATATGCAAGAAATAACAATACAACCATTCAATCAAGAATTTTTTGCAGAAATTTACTTACATATCACCAAGAAAAGCATAGCAAACCCTAGTTGTAACACCTTCCACCAAGAGAAATGCCAAAATATGCCAAGAAAATCTTCCTTTAACAATTGCGCCTCACAATTCCAGCAAAAGAACCCAAGTCTAGCACAAATTTCAAACCTCACTAATGAATGAGTGAGAGATGATGAAAAAATGAGAGTAAAAACCCTCAATTTATACTGTACCATGACCTAATTTCACTTTTAGGTCATAAAAAGGCCAACAAGGCCAAAATACTAAAATCATATTGTTTTACATTAAATATTCAAAATTAAAACCTAATCAAGCTAAAGAGAGACGTAATGCCCCTTTCAGGGAGACGTTATCCCTTTCTATGGAAAATAGGGCATCCTGGAGAAAAAAGTTAGCCCTCCTTGGGCTTCTCCAACGTCCACACGTGCCAAAACCTACCAAATCTGCCTCCCAAGACGTCCATAAGGCTGGATGACATCATGATCATCATGGGTGACGTCCTAGGCCTTCCAAGGTCAACGTTCCACTGAAAAAGGGCCAATCCCCCTAGGTCAAGCTCTGCCAAGGTGCATTTGGTGGAACGTCCTCCTCTACTCCGGTGCAAAACCCCTGATCCATCTTTGTCCTGTCTCTGCCCCCTGATGGGGTCTCAGCATCCACCTGGTGGGCTCTTCAACCCCATGGAGGTCCGAACTGATCATCTCCCCATGTGTACCGGTCCAAATGGTACCTGTCCGTCGGGCATGATCCTGCACATCAACAGCGACGCCCTCCATGGGCTCATCAGTCACAGGGATCATAGCAATGTCAATCACATCTCATCATCAATATTATTAAACACGTGCATAAAATCCCTAATACATCAGTCAAAATCTCAAAGACATTACACAAGCCTGCAATACAAATTTGGAGAAATTGACAGGGCATCCTATTGGGCTAATGTCCATTGGAAGAAGAAAGTTTCCGGAAGAGACCTCATCCAAACCATGTAAGTGGGTGATGTGGTCAAGGGATGTCCAAGCAGGTGGGTGCAGTGAAGGCAAAGGATGCAAAGCTTTATCTGTGGGTGCCTTTGTAGAAGGCGAGTTGCACTTGTCCTGGATGCAAGTTTTTCCAAGTCCATTCATGCCTTTTATCCTTACTTTTAATTCTTTTATTTTTATATTTCTTTTTTCTTCAAGAGGCTAATTAGGGGACACTGCCCTGGCGTGGTGACCAGTGGTGACAGCGTTACCCACAAGTACTTTCACTGAAATGAGAAGATTGGCTCGTGATGAGACCCCCTTTCCCTTGGCCATGCAACCAAGCGTCATTACCCTGGCGTGGTAACCAACTGGTGGTAATGTCATACTGCTAGGTACCCATGGACCTAATAGGCTGGCTCGTGATGAGACCCCCTATCCTCTGATCAGGTCTTGTTTTATTATTTTTACGAGTCCCTCTTGTTTCTTGCTGAGAAGCCTTTTATTGCTTTCTCGGGGATCCCTGGGCGAAGCATCTCGAGGTTTTATTCTTAGGCTTTTATCTTTTACAAGCTTACTTTTACCTTATGGGCCTTTAGCCCCTTCTTCCCACGAGATAAGGTGCAATCCTGAAAATAGGTCAACCTAGTGCCCGGACAAGTGGAATGGGATAGGTGAGCGGGAAGCAAGATGAAAAAGTGGTGATGTGAAGGGAGTGGACGATGGCTTTTCAGAAATCCCCCCCAGTGGCAAACCAAAACCTAAGGACACAGGCTTACTAGGGCATCCTGTCAATCCCCCCAGACATGGTCAAGTGGGCAAGTGTAAGATCCAAGCATTTGTTAGAAACAAAAGGAATCAAATGCACATATTCAAGGGTTTTGATGATCAAAGTGACACATACCATGATACCCGGACTAATTACCTCATGGAGCAAGAACCATCTCTGACACAAGACCAAGCCGATGGTGATGGATGTTGTTGYTGCTGACAAGATAAAGGTGCTAGAAGAAAGAAAAGGTGGGCCCTCCAGGGCCATGCCAAAGTCAATCCTGCTCTCGGTACTCCATGTCTAGGACCTGTGGGCCTCGAGACATGATCTCCTAGTTATCCCTAAAAGTGGGGGATAGCAGGCTTTAAGAGCCTACCTCTTTAGCTCTCCAATGGTGGTTGAATATGACTATGGTAGCCTTCAATCTCCCTTCCAAGCTCTCACAAATGGTAGCCTTCAATCTCCCTTCCAAGCTCTCACAAATGGTAGCCTTCAATCTCCCTTCAATCTCCTCAAGAATTAGCAAGAACCCTCTCAAGAGTCAAAACCCTCTTAGCAAAGAAATGGATGAAATGAGAAATAGAATGAGAGAAATGGGAGTGAAAGAGTGGTTTAACCTCTTACCTAACCCTAGGCTACCTTTCCCTTGCTTCATTTCTCCAAAAAAACCAAAAAAAAACCAATTTCCTTATCCTCATGCGTGCGAGCTAAGGGAGCGTTTTTTTTTCCCTTGGGAGCGCTCAGGAAGCGTCCAGGTAGCGAACGCTCCCTGGACGCTCCCTGAGCGCTACCTCAAAAACCAGAGAGCGCATTTTTTTGGGCGGAATCGCGCCCCTAAAAACGCTCCCCTTCGGAGCGCGATTCGAGAGCGGATTCGAGGGGGGGGGGGCGCTCCCCCACAGCCTTGGTTTAGGTGCCCTCAAGTTACCTACTACAAAGCCAATCCTATCATTGTGCTTTCATTTTCCCAATCACACAACTATGTTGTTGTTTGGGGTGCCAACAAGGACCTTTTCTATGGGAAAAGCCCCCACAAATTCAATGCTTTTCTTCCTCACATAAATTCATCTTGTTTGTTAATCAACTTGGCCAATCTAAATCTTAATCTTCATTCTCAGTTGCTCCTTACCCCACTGCCTCATACCCTTTCCTCTTTTAGTCATTGTGTTTCTTTAAGGTTTTTACATTAAGGAAACTTCTTTCAACAAAATCTTCTTCTTGAAAGATGTCATTAGATTTTAGTCTCTTGACTAAATAATATTTAGACTAGTCCTCTCTTTTCTATTGTTGTATATTAATCTTTCAGATATCTTTGGTTCTTGTTCATATGTCAATGTCACCTTTTGCAAGCCAAAGATACCATTGTTGCTTTACTATACTTTCAACATCACATGTGTTTGTATAATAACTATGTTTTGTCAGTATAAACATGTTAACCATGTAAGATCCAATTACATAGGAGTTAGTCACATTAAATATCAGCCATCAAGGTAGAAATCAATTGCATATGAAATTATAGTCAACTACAATCATCATATTTAAGTTTGATTATTATGTCCAAGTACAATTAGGACAAACATAAAGATCAAGTGGATGATTGAACCATAATTCGTGCATGTAGAGTTAATCCTTCTTATTATAAAGGGATACCCTTACAAATATTGGGATTATTCTTTGAGAGTGCATATCTCTATTTCTTGAGTTTATAGCTGCAATGCCTTAGTACATATGACTGGCTTTGCATAAAGGTGCACATCTTTCTTTATCTATCTTTTGTCTGTTGTGAATGGTTAATAATATCTCAAACTAATTGTAGACCATTGTTTGGGACTTAACACATAGCATCCTTGTCAGTCTGGAGACTAGAATTAAACATCAGAGCATCCATTATGGGTGGATAGCACCAAACAAGTGGAGAACCCCTAAGTGCAAAGAGCCATTTGCATATGTTATGGCGTAATGGTATATACGTTCTTGGAGATAGTGTATGATTATCTCTATGTATTGCCAAGGACAAAACCCACAATTGAAGGACTTACAAGGCAATGAGTAGTGCCTAGACGAACTATGTCTAGTTTCATTAAGACTAATAAGTAATAACCAATGATTGGTTGAGGTAGAATCATGAAGCAAAGATGGCACCAAACAATACCACTATGTTGATCCAGGATAGAGTGTGCCTAGTGAAATTAACGCATCAACAGCTAGAGTCACATTTTTTTTCTTTTACAAATACAATCACTAAGTTATCATAAGACAAATAACGAAGCTAACTGGACAAACACAAATGAAATAATATAAGAGTATATACAATTGGTGCAAAGATCTAGGCAGAACATCAACCGAAATTTCACTAAAAAATAAGTATGTACAACAATGATATGAATAGCATGAAGCTGATACCAACAAACACCAACAACATGAATAGCATGAATAGCATGAAGCTGATACCAACAACACCAACCTGATTACATTTTAAGGGAGGTGTATAGATAATAATACATGCAAAGGGAATATGAAACTTTCTACATCATGTCTATTCATATTTCATAATACAATGGTGTACATATGTAGGAAAGATGAAGAGATAGAGAAAGAAGATGTGACAATCCATTATGACAATTGAGCTTCTATTGTAACAGCTTGTTGCCCTGTCCATCCATGTCACTTTGGTTTGTTTTGACACTATTACCTCTCAAACCCTTACTTCTTAAGATAAATTCCTAAAGCTCAAGCAAGGCCTTGGAGAAACTAAGAGGGAGGCCAATGTCACCTCACCAACCCTCTTCACACTTTAGGGTGGCTCTCCTCCAACTCAAGGGGGCTTCCCTAGAATATGATTTCTAGAATTTCAGACTATGAATTGCACGGTGAAATGAAGAGTAAATTCCAGCAAACCACTTTTGTGGGTTAAGTAAATAAAGTGGATGAATGAACTGGAGAATAGTGTCTTTTTAATGGGAAAATGGAGTAAAACCTAAGTTACCAGGATACGGATACGGATACGGATCCGGATACGGCCAGGAAACGGCAAGTACAAATAATATAAATATATTTTTTAATTTTTTTTAAATTAAAATTTACATAATAAAAAATATACCATTTTTTAATATATAACTTATGTGTATATTTATTTATAATACTTATAAAAATAATTAATATGTTAAATTAATAACCTTAAAAGTTAAAACTAATGTATTTTTATATAACTTATATATATTTTTAACACTTATAAATATATTAAATTAATAACCTTAAAAGTTAAAACTATAAATATATTAAATTAATAACCTTAAAAGTTAAAACTATAAATATATTAAATTAATAACCTTAAAAGTTAAAACTAATGTATTTTTATATAACTTATATATATTTATAACACTTATAAATATATTAAATTAATAACCTTAAAAGTTAAAACTAATGTATTTTTATATAACTGATAAATTTATAATACTTATAGAAATAATTAATATATTAAATTAATAACCTACTAATGCACCATTTATTTAATCTACTATTCTAAATATGGAATACTAGTATGTCAGATATTTATTTAATCTACGAATTCTAAGTATGTATCATTTATGTATCATTTATTTATGCTAATTATTAATGCCCTTATAATTAATGTCCCCTAGCGCCTGACAGAGTTTTTGTATTGTCCCATAGCGCCCGACAAATCCAATCCTTTAGTTCGCCCGGTCGTTCCGAGTGGAGTTCGCTAGATGCAAATTTTTAAGCCGGTTATTATCCTGGGCGTCGTCCATACGTATCCTGGGCGGATCCCGATGGATCCTGATCCGTATCCGTATCAGATCCGCGGATACAGCATCCTGGGCTGACGGATCCGGTAACATAGAGTAAAACGAAGGCTCAATGGGAGGCTATCCTATTAAGAGAAAGAGGAACAATATGGCCTGCAAAGTACAAGCTTTATTAACCCTTTCCTTGCCGTCTCAAACTTCTGAAATTTATCAGGGAAGACTACCAATGTAGATAAACTCCAGTGGCTATGAAAATTGCACCTATGAGGAATGGATTACATGTGCATATTGTTATCACACAATCTTGCACCCTAGTCCAAAGCCTTCACAAGGTACAAAATGAGTGGAACATTAGAAGTGCTAGCACTGTCACCTAGGCAACAACTTCCCTCGTTTTAGTGAAGGAAGGATCCAACAGAAGGGAGGTTTCTCTAGTAGCCTCTAGGGTTACTAAGGCAAGTAACAATCAAGTCTAAGGTCTCCTATATAGCTACCCAATTTACCACCAGTTTATTATGATATACAAGTCAAAGAAAAGGTGGATACTTCAAGGTAAATTTTCAAATTTAAGATGTTCAATTCTAGAGCGGTTTTAGAGGGTTTATTATGTAATTGCTAAGTAAAAATGTCCCCAAAACAGTACAGATCTGAAAATTACCTAGGCTGTCATAAAACTTGTAATAAAGATAAGTAAATTGCAGCATAAAACAAGTTATAACAGTAATAGGATTCAGCCCCTTAAACAAATTATAATCAAGTGAAATTTAGGGCTAAACAAGGAATAAAACTAGGGTTTCAAGTAACTTATTAATTCTGAAAATTTAAGAGCTTGTAACACCCCAATAGACCAAGACGTCCAGCCCTAAAATAACTGCAATAAAAACCAGCTAGGACAAGGTTCCAAGAAAAATTATTTTTAGGTCAAAAATATGTGAGGAAACCCTAGACATCTAGGGTTTTGATGGCCGGAAATTAAATATAAGCTGTTAAAACTTAAAACCCTAGAATTACACTAAAACAGAAATAAAAGTGAGTTTTAGAATTTATGATTGACTAGATGGGAGAAGACTAGTGCCTACTAATTTTTTTTTAGCATATGGGGTCAACTAAGGACTCCATTGAGAGGATGGTGGTAGATCTAGGGTGATATCTAGGGTTGTCCACTACAAACCCTAGAAGATCAACCTAGTGCCTTACAAACTTCAAGATAGTTCAAGGGAAGATACTCCAATAGTAATCTTCCAAGAGTTGTGAAGGGAGTTAGTCAAGAAATTCCCTTACAATTTTGTTATCCTTCTTTTTAATCTCATGGAATTGGATTAGCATTAATCTACCATCTTTTCTTATCACCCATCTTTTCATAAAGGCATCATGGAAGGCTTGCCAAGACTTAATGCTCTTTTCATGAAGACTATTATACCATGATCTTGCATTTTCTTCCAAAGATATAGAAAAGAGTTCCAAAACCACATCCTCGTGTTCATTTGGGAAGGGGTGATGTTTAAAAGCACCGTAAAATGAGGACAAGTGCTCTTTAGTGGTAATGACATCGTTGCTAGAAAACTTAGGTAACCACTTATCAAATCTACCAAGCCTATTATGAGGGTAACCTTGAATTTTGGACATGTATAGGGCCTTGTAAGCATTGGTAACCCATGGTTGCAAAGCCATTGGAGTTACTCTTGGAGGATTACTGAAAAGAATTCTTATCACATGAGAATTTGGAGGAACTCTTCTTTTATAGACCTTTGGAGGATCAACATATCTACGAAAAGTTCTTTGGTTGGAACTCCCAACTCTTGGGTTCTCTTATTGTGGAATTGCCAGAGGAGTACACTAGATCAAGCTTTGGTGTACACTCATCAATAAAGCTTGAAGCATAGACTTTGGATTTCCAAGGAGAAGGACTCAATTCTCCCTAGCAACGATGCCAAATGTTATCACAAAATCTTGCACCCTAGTGCAAAGCCTTCACAAGGTATAAAATGAGAGGAACATTAGAAGTGTTACCACTGTCACCTAGGCAACAAATTCCCTCGTTTTAGTGAAGAACGAATCCAACACAAGGGAGGCTACCCTAGTAGCCTCTAAGATTCCTAAGGCAAGACACAATCAAGTCTAAGGTTTCCTATATAGCTACCCAATTTACCACCAGTTTATTATGATATACAAGCTAAAAAATAGGTGGATACTTCAAGGCCAATTTTCAAATATAAGATGTTCAATTCTAGGGTTGTTTTAGAGGGTTTATTATGTGATTACTAAGTAAAATTGTCCCCAAAACAGTACAGATCTGAAAATTGCCCTAAGCTGTCATAAAATTTGTAATAAAGATAAGTAAATTGCAGCATAAAACAAGTTATAACAGCAATACAATTCAGCCCCTTAAACAGATTATAATCTAGTGAAATTTAGGGCTAAACTAGGGTTTCAAGTAACTTGTTAATTCTGAAATTTTAAGAGCTTGTAACAGCGCAATAGACCAAGACGTCCAGCCCTAAAATGGATGCAATAAAAACTGCTAGGACAAGGTTCCACAAAAAACTATTTTTTGGCCAAAAGTACGTGAGCAAACCCTAGACATCTAGGGTTTTGAAGGCCGAAAATTAAATATGAGTTGTTAAAACCCTAGAATTACCCTAAAACAGAAACAAAAGGTGAGTTATAGAATTTATGATTAACTAGATGGGAGAAGACTAATGCCTACTATTTCGGAGGGGGCATATGGAGTCAACTAACGAATCCCTTGAGAGGATGTAAGTAGATCTAGGGTGATATCTGGGGTTGTCCACTACAAACCCTAGAAAATCAACCTAGTGTCTTACAAACTTCAAGATAGTTCAAGGGAAGATACTCCACTAGTAATCTTACAAGAGTTGTGAAGAAGGGACTTAGTCACGAAAGACACAAAGAGAGTGCACCACCACCACTACATAAGTACAACTACACTTAAAATCATTCATAAACAGCATCTAATAGATCAAGTGAGACCAATTACTCAAGAAATCGATTCATCTTCAAAGCCCTAGCCAAGAACATCCATGAAATTTGAAAGACAATCCACAAGACACCATCCTCAAGAAGTCGCTCTAGTTATCCATCCATAGCAAATATAGAAGAGAAGAAGTAGACAAGTAATTGTTCTCCACAAGTTCTAGCAGTGATTCACAAATAAGAAGTGGTTCTCTATTTATTTGAGAGATCTAGCACCCTTCTCATTAAAATAACAATATTTTCCTAGCTTAAACCCTATATGCCTTTATCTCTTTACAAGCCCTAGAGATAAGGTTATAATACATAAAATATCCATGATACAAGAGTGGATGATTCAAAAGACCCCCAACAATGCTCCCAAGATCTATGTTTTAAAACTCGGCCCGAGTCGATATCAACTCGCCAAACCGGTCGATCGGTCGGATAGTTGGCCGATTCAAACCAGCCTTCAAATCAGTTCAGTGATCGGTTTGGTATTGAACCGACCAAGTCGAATAACGACTTGGTCGGCTCGGTACCAAGCCGGTCAAACCGACCGAGTCCATGCCTACTCGACCGGTTCGATTCCGGACCCACCCTGGGGTAATGGTAAGTGACATTCTCCTTTATCTTTCATTTTCATCCTTTCTCCTTTATCTTTCATTTTCATCATTTTACTTAAATTTTTAACATTACCATTAATTGTTTCAGGATGTTTGAGAGTGGTTCCAACCTCATTGGACTTCATGTGGAGAAAGTAGAATTTTAGGTCCCATTTAAAATTTAGCAGACTTAATGGTTTTCAGGATTTCAAGATTGGCAGGATTGCAATGTTTCCACTAGATTCTATCATGCATGAGGGTATGGAGTGTTAATATTATGGTAGCTGCGGGAGGTATTTACCCCCACGTGTGAACCTGACGAGAATAGAAGACTCCGGGAAGCAAGAGAAACCCTAATGAATTGGCTAATAACCCTAGAAGCCTTGTCGGCTCAAGAAGATAATTT
>ML786711.1:246945-259782 GCA_009831015.1 Picea engelmannii | reverse complement strand
CGTCTCCCTTGGAGGGGCTTTTACTCTCTTTTCAGCTTGATTTAGGGTTTTAATTTGACAATTTAATGTAAAACAGTATGATTTGATATTTTGGCCTTGTCGATCTTTTACTTGACCTAAAATGTAAAATTAGGTCAAGATTTTTTATAAATGGAGGATTTTCTCCTTCATTTTTTCATCATTACTCATTCACTCCATAAGGAGGTCTGAAATTTGTGCCCTATATTGGGTATTTGGCTAATTTAGGGAGGCGCACTTGTTGAAGGAAGACATTTTTGGCATTTTTATGGTGTTTCTCTTGAAGGAAGGTGTTACAACTAGGGTTTGCATGGTTATTTCTTGATGAATTGTAAGCATTTTTTCTGCAAAACTTCTTAATGAATGGTTGTAGTTTAATTTCTTACATATGCTTATGAATTTTGCTGAATCAAAACCCTAGGTGACAAGCACACAAGTAGGTCCTTGTCTCGTGTCCCCTGATAGAGAAATTTTTAGCCATTGAAGAAGAAAGAGAGAGCCTAGCTGTAGCTACACTCATTTTTCTTCCTCCCTTTTGCTAGTCGTACCATTTGGAACTCAAGAAGAATGAGACATCCCAGGCCTAGGTTATCTACACTTAGGGTCGTTTTCTTTCTAGGGTTTGATAAAAGAGCCTTGCTGTAGCAACACTCTCCCTCATTTGACTTTCTTGTCTTGATTATGTGCTTCATTATTGAGCTAGCCGGGTTTTTTTTCCATCTAAGGAAGGAGGAGAGAGCACAAGGCCTTGCCATAGCAACACCGGAGTGAGCCTCTCTCCCCTGGGGTTTTGATTCTGAGGCCCTGCCATAGCAACACTTCAGAAATCTTCCCTCTAGTCCTTAGTCGTCCTCCTTCAACCCTTGCATCCTTCACTCTTGACTCCATTAACCCTAAGGCATTGATCTAAAGTCCTCCAGCGTTGAAGTAAATTTGATCACAACACTCTCAAAACTTGAATTTAAAACCCTAACTACTAACCCTAGTCTAGGAGCTAACTACTAACCCTAATTGTTGTTGTCATCTTATGCTACTATATCATTAGTGCAGCAACATTTTGTCTTTTGAGCAATTAAATGGTGATCTAAGGCATTTATTAGATGATGTGTTGATTGATTACATTGAATGCCATATTGTCCTAATATTTATTGGTGAAGTGGCATTACTTTCATAGCTATATTTATAAACATTGACTTCGTCAATATTTATTGCCATATTGCTTATATATTTATCAGATAGTTTTATGAAGTACTAACCCATAGAATAACTTGCACATATCAGTTTGTTGTTGATTTGTTCCAGGCAGGTATACTTCTTTGGGGGTTTTACTTCTTAAATTGGCCTTTGGCCGGACTATCTGTTTGGGTGGTGACTTGTGAAGGGGGAAAATCTTATCTTTGTCTTATTAGCCTTTTGCCTCTTCAAAACCCCAGGTCACCGAGGACGTCTCCCCTGGGCCTAACCTCCCTAAAGAGAAAGAACCATCCCATTGTGATGACATTGGGTGGGATTGGTTCCTGTTACGCCAGTTTGGCCTTCTATCTTATAGCCTTTTATCCTAGCTACAAACTGTGCGATAACATTTTGGCATCGTTGCCGGGGATATCTGATTGGTGGTGACTTGTGAGGGGGGAAATCTTATCTTTGTCTTATTAGCCTTTTGCCTCTTCAAAACCCCAGGTCACCGGGGACGTCTCCCCTTGGCCTAACCTCCCTAAAGAGAAAGAACCATCCCATTGTGGTGACATTGGGTGGGATTGGTTCCTGTTACGCCAGTTTGACCTTCAAACCTCAAGCTTTTATCCTTGCTACAAACTATGCGATAACAAACCCCATGCCCAAAAGTCTCACTTCCTTCCACTCCATTTTCTTTACATGACTTAGAGAGGGGTCTTCCTAGGAAACACTCCTTGACTTAAGGAATGATTCACCCAATAGGTCACCTTGACAACCCTCCCATACTTAAACTTGGCAAGTTGCATAGGGTCTTTGAACACTTGTTTAATTTGAGAAGGTAGTTTTGATGCACGTGATTAGGTGGCTCTTATATTAAATGCGGTTTTACTTGCCATGATACATTCGACTTGAGCCCCTTGGAGGGCGCATTCATTTGTCTTTGTAGGACCTTGTTTGATGGACGATTTGGAGGAACAAGCCCAGCTTGGGCCTTCATTGGAGTAGGAAGCCCACAGGTCGGATGTCATGACCCACACTTTGGGAGTAGTCAGGTGATGGACGTTGCCTTTGGAGGCAAGAGAGGACACCTTGGAGATTGACACCCAGCCTTTGGAGGCCTTACGCCACTCTTCGATGGCTTGACATCTTGATGTGGGGCTAGGGCTAGTGATGGTGGCGATGACTTGATGATGAGATGGCATGCCTTAATGGAGAGAATCCCTTACACAATGGAGATATGGCCTTTGGAGGTCCAACGACTTCCTCCCTATGCTCAACGACTTGCCAAAAGTGCCAAGACGTCACCAAATTAGGGCTTGACATCATCTTTTAGGGTTTTCTTTGTGTAAAAATTAAATTAAACTTGTAAAGGGGCAAAATTAAGGGGGACGCCCCCCTTGTTTTGTGGTTTACCCTAAGATTATGTGGACAAACACTTTTTAGAAGCCTTGTATAAATAAAGGCTTGGATCATTTCATTTTTATCATAACTCACTCTCGCTTGAGTGAGAGATACTTGGCTGAAATTTTCACCCCTCTTGGGCAAATCACATCTCTCTCTCTTTGATGTTATTTGGATGCTTGGTACTTGTCTTGTGGAGCTAAAGTGGTGCGCTATCTCTTGGAGGCTTGTCTCTTGCATTTTGATGGAATATTCTTGGTAGATAAGGGTTTATCTTGCTATTTTCTTGAAAATGGTAAGGAATTTCTGCATTTTGTTGGTGTTTCTTTCTTGTATCATGGTAATTCTTGTCTAAACCCTTGGAGGAGTATAAAGGCATACACCCTCCACCAAGATTCCTCATAATTGTTATTGGATAAGCTATTGCAAAAGGTTGTTAGGAGAAGTAAAAGGGCTTACACTTTCCTAGATTTACCTTGTTAGACTTGCTTGCTCTAGGGAGTAAAAGAGCTTACACCCCTAGAGAAGTAGTAGATCTAACCTTACACAAGAAGACTCCATAACCCATTGACAAGGCACTAATCTAAATTTGCATTGGAGAAATAAAATCATTGCATTGCCATACGTGATTTTGAGAGATATCGTATTTGTTCAAGTTGAAATATTTTCTAAGTGTTGTAAGCTTGATTATGCCCTAAGGGCATCCTCTTTTAGCCAAGGATTTTATTGTTGTAATAACTTTAATCCTACAGCCACTAGGGCTGCAGCAAACTTCACTTTCTTTCTTCATTTACTAACTTTTCAACCGTTGAAATTTACTTGTAAACCTAGATTACTGTTCTATTGCTTATTGGCTATCTTTTTGACGGTTTACTTGTTGATTTTTATGGTTGCAACTTGTTGCTGTAGCAATTGTTTGCTACAGCCATAAGTCTGCCCTAATACTTTGCTGATAACTTCATTTGGCAGCCCTATTTCACCGTCAACATTCATGCTTAAAGATTGGAAAATTATCTATTTGTTTAGTACTTCATTGTCCAATAAATATTTGATAATTTTGACGGTTAATTTTGCAGTAACTAACTCTTATCATTGCTGATATATATCCTTGTTTACTGCTGTAATATAGGACAGCAAGCTTCACTTGCTTGTCCCTTTGATTTCTCGGCTTGTATCTTGATCATTTGTCTTGTTCCGGGCAGGTATAATTATCTTTTGCAGGTACGCTATACTTCAGTAGCCTACCCTTATCAACAAGACTCTTATCCAAGCCCTTTTCCACTTCCAAACTTGACCTATAGGAGTTTCACCTTCCATAACTCCACTTTCCATCTCTTTTCCCCCTAGGGTCACCGGGATTCCCCCCTTCTGGTGATTTTCATCACCACTAAAGCGAGGGGAGTGTTTATCTAAAGTGACAGTGGGTAGATACTCTCACAGTTGTCCCACTTTTGTAGTTTGGGTCGGGCTTTGCCCAAACAACAATCTGTGTGATAACACTTCTAATCAATCACACTATTTGAGACCTAACGTTCTAAAATTCACCATTTATGTAGTGCCTTGAATCACGACTCGAACAAAAATAATTCAACGAAAATTGAAACCTTTCACAGCTTTCAATTTGCCCTTCAAAAGAATAAAAAGTAGTTCAACCCTAGGTTGCACGAAACAAGGAAACATGTACTGGTTTTCTAAACAAGAACACTTGGAAACGCAACCCCCCCAAAATGGGTATGTGGGGAGAAACGTGGTATATAATATAGGTTTTTTTAAATAAGACATTATCTTGCAAGAAAGTGAGAATGATAAGCTGATTTGTAGGTAGGTTTAGAAATGAATTAGAGGTTAATTTGTCCTCATTTTCCTTAGATTAAAGTTTTGTAGACTTCCGATGAGTCCCATGCACCTCATGGGCACTTGGACATTTGTTTCCAAGGTGTTTCCGAGTTTCCACGAGTTTCTGGTACTGGTAGTGAGCAGTTTAGGAGTTTTGTGCAACAGAGGTTTAACCTCTCACAAGTCCTTGTGCCTTTCTTAGGAAAGGATCCCTCCAATCACTGCAGCTTGTTGGACATCACACATGCTGAAATCTTTCATCGTAAACTCTCTCCCATAGGTAGCTGCCTTCTCCATTCACTAGAGGGAAGAATTTCAGCAACATAGCTCTGATACCACGTTACAATTTCAGTTCATGATACCAGATCTGCACTCAAAATTTTTATACTACAGCTGAATAGAAAACATTAAGAAACGCCAATCAAAACTTCAGATTTTCGAAGAAAAAAAAAAGCATAGGAGTATATATCAGGAGTGTAGACACTGCATATCAGAATTTCAAATCAATCTAGCAACAGCATTAGGGAGTTTTCCAGATTTAGCTAAGGTGCATGGGTTGAAGGCTTTTCCAGAATTAGAGCAGGGCACTCTATTCTTGTAAATTTGCTCATGTAGACTTGGGGGCACTATTCTAGGAAGTGTTAGAAATAGGGTATTTATCTATTCTGAGCCTAAGTGCCTCACAGGGATGGGCTATTTTTGTATTCATTCAGTTATATCAAGAGATTTGAGTGCGACTGACAGTTGGGTTTTGAGCTATTGTAATTTCTGTTTTTTTGAGTTAATAAATAGAGATGTGATTGGTGCCATAATAATTTCAAGTGACCTGTGTGTTTTTAGATTAAGCATTCCTTCCAGTTTTTTTCCAAGGAAATGTACTCGTGGAAAACCCTCCGAATACTTCCCCATGTTCCATGATGGTAAGCAGGGTAAACCGTCGGCCCTGATTATGGGGCCTCGCCCCGGGCGAATCAAGAGAGTTGAACCTGTGACCAACAACAAGCATTATAAACTCACATCTGGCTCTAGACCAATTGAGCTAACCCTCGGGGCTAGCATTCCTTCCAGTGGTTTTGATAAGTCAATAATTTTCTATTATATATGGTTTGCAGGAGTGCAGGTCTGCTTACCATGAATTGAAAGTTCAACATGGTAGCAGAGCACGTTTGACAAAATCTTCTAGGAATTTGTGTATGGATAGAGACTAGAGTTACCCCTCATATTGTACGAGAATTTACACTAGTGATTTTCACACAACACTTATGATTTTTTGTCACATATATCAAATGCTTGCGGGATGACATTGATGGAGCATTTGATGGATTAAGGGTACATGGTCAATGCACACTTTCATGGAGATTATTTCGATTATGACAGTTTTGCTAGCACCCATGTGCCTAGGTTGGAGTATTGTGCTAATCAGTTGATTGATTTTGATAGAGGAGACTCGTCTCTTTTATTTTTGGATTGGTTATCGTGGCTCATATAGTGGTTCTCCTCTCATGTTGCATACTTTTCATTGATGGATCAGCCTTCTAGTGGGTATTTTTGATTACTTTCATGAGACGCTTGACTTGGTGATGGAGCAGCCTAGATCACATGGATCTTTTCAGCCTTGTAGTGTTATGCTTGGTATATTTGCTCATCATTTATAGACAGCACTCCATTCTACACACAATTTCATGATGATCTAGCCCTCCAAGGGGTTGGACATTGGTGATATGTGATGAATCTTGGCTTCACTGGAGGAACACCCTAGCATTGGTGGGCTTGTTTGGCATTGATATGGCATCTTGGCATTATGTACATATTGTCCTAGGAGAGCTCTCCTCATGTACACCCTTTTCTACATTGATATAGCCCTCTCAACGGTCAACGGCTATATGTGGATGGCATGTCATGATTTGAGGCTAGTTTTGATGGAGCACCCCTTTGTTTATCATTTTGACATATATTTGGAAGGATGGAGATCTTATATGCACACTTTTCCAGGCCACTCCACATTGGTTCCCATGGTTTTGGGGAGTTACTGATGGTATTTGCACATTGATTCGCATGGTAACATATGGCATATGGAGGTGTTATGTTTAGTTTGGGAGGTCACTCCTTCATTCATGCAACCTTTACTAGGTCGTACCCTCCATTGAGCATTTGACTTGAGGTGTGGCACTCATTTGCACATGATCCTACAATGCCCACCCTATTTTATGGGGTCAGTTGATGAGTTTGAGATGCATGCACATGGATCCATGACCTTGGCACACCTAATAAGGAGTTACATTTTGTCATTGAGATTTCATGCACATTCTTTGAGGGAACCCTTGTTTTAAGGGGTTGTTTGAACAACCAATGCCCACTTTGCATTTATATCTATGTAGATCCACTTTATATGGGGTTGCTTAGCATGATTTGAGGAGTGTTCCACATCTTAATGGCACACATATTGAGGCTGCCCTATGTTTGTGGAGTTGTCATAACAACTAATGGACTGTTGCTTGCACACTTATCGATGAGATCCACTTTTAGAGGAGTTTTGGAGGGGCATCCTAGCACGTGAGCGAATATCTTTTGATAGAGTGCCCAGATTGTTGCCAGATCAGTGCCAATAGATACAAAATGGCTGTGGGATTTCCAAATTGTGGTCATAATAGAAATTCCAACAAATATTGAGGGAGTTATGGTGGTTGCAAATCTGCCGCTTCAAAACCCTCACCACATTTTGACCAACTTTTTGAGGAATGCCCCACCTTTGTTGCTTGAGCATTTTAGTTATTTGGGAAGAGTGAGATTAATGAATGCACATGGTGGAGAACGCCTTGCACATAGGGTTAAGATTTATGCGTCTTGAGGTTATCTTTGAAGGGAGTGCCAAAGGAGAAAGTGGATCCAAATCCAGTAATTGTTATTTTAAGTTATTGAGGAGGTTGAGGAATATAATATTTTTATCAATTCCTTGGAGAGAAGCATGGATCTAGAAAGTGGTTACAGATTTTATATTTTTTCTTGGATAGAAAAATTGGATCTACAATTCACTAATATTATTTTATTGTAAGAGGTTGAGCTAGAGACTCTATTAAAGAGTAGCTCCTTCATTTGTTTCTCATGGTTGGATTGATAGGGAAAACCCCTCTTAGCTTAACTGAAAACCATGTAGAAGTAGGAAGCAAGGTTACAAGCACGTATATGTGAGGCTCTATTTTCATATGTCTCTTTTCTTTTGGATGATCATGGTATTATGTTTGAGTGGTTAGTGTTGTTTTTACTGGAAATGGTCTCTTTGAAAGCAAATCTTTGCACATGAGAAGGGACTAAGTGTGAGGATTTCATCCCTCCTTGGTCCTTGATGTAATCTTGATATTGGAGAAGATTTCCCCAGTAATAAAGATTTGATGTGGCACATGTTAATGGCTCTTTTAATCCTATGAGATTGGTATTGAAGATGTGACTTGTTGCTTGGGTTGTCACCGTTGTCCATTCATTTGAAGGTTGTCTTTCTTGGTTCTTTTTCCTTATCATCTCATGTTATAACTCTTCTCTCACTATTTGAGTTGCACATTATTTTGGGTTTAACACATTGGTTTTGATGGTGCAACTAATGTTAGGGCTCTCACTTACTCTCATATAACCTAAAATCCATTTGGACTAGTCATGGCACATCAGTGTATGGCTTGACTACATAATCTCTATATCACTTCAAGCCCTCTTTGTTTGTATTCCTTGATTACATAACCCTTGGATTGGCACTGGCTTAGTAGCCCACCATCCACTTAAATCTAAAGTCTATCTTACATCTTTGTTTTGCTAAGTCTAATTCTTCATCTACACTTGAGCTTTCATTGCATAGACTTAGTAATCCTATCTTAGGGAAACCCCCCTTGTGTCGAAGGAGAGCTAGCCTAAAGTGAGGGAGGGAGCTATTGAGGTGATAGTGGGTAGCCCCTTTGAGTTCCCATGGGGTTGCACTTGTGTTTTAGGGATTTACCACTTGAAGTGTGGGTTCAAGAGGTAACAGATAGGATTGTTGCCTATGACAGAGTCTTGTCGAAAGGTTTTAGTAGGTGTGATGTCCAAGAGTCTTCAATGATTGAAGCAATCCGTACCTATCAGAGGTTGCAAGGTGTGATGCCCTAAGTGCTCCAGTGATTGGAAAGGAGATATGCACCTAAGATGGTCGTTGATTTGATTTATTCCCGACTGATTTGTTTTGTTGAGGTGTGTTCCAAGAGTTGTAGTGATGGCTAGTCTAAGTCTTAGAGAGTGTGATCAATCAGAAGGCACTGCAAACTTCACTCCTTGGGAGTGTAGTCTTTAGATGTTGTTGGAGGAGGTTGATCTTTGGTTTTTTGTTGAGGGGAAGGTTATAGTATCTACTAATCCCACTTAGTTGGTCGAACACAACAAAAATGTGACCAAAGCTAAGAAAAACATCCTTGGTTCTATGAAGGCCCATTTGATCCCTCACATTGCAGAGAAAAAGTCGACCTAGGATATGTATGATGCCTTGATCATTCTTTATTAGATACAAAATGATATTGAAGAACAAGCTCAGTGCCACATGCATGAGTAGTACAAACATAGTGGCTAGTTACCTTATGAAGATCAATGAGCTTCAAGATCAACTAACTACGATTGAGATGAAGGTAGAGAATGAAAAATTGGTACCCATAGCATTAAATGGGTTATCTTCATCTTGGGAACCCTTTATTCTAAGTATTTCTGCTCAAGAGAAGCTACCCAACTTTGAAGAGCTTTGGAATGATTTCGTCCCAAAAGGAACAAGGCTAGAGACAATTTCAGCCAAATCACCCTCATTGAGAAGATGAGGAAAGGAGATATGAAAGGAGGACCCGAGAGGGGTCAGAAGGGCAAGGAGGAAGAATCAAGGTCTTCATGACAAGGGAAGAAATATTTGAGTCATGTGAAGTGTTTCAAGTGCCACAAGATGGGCCACTGTGCATCTCAGTGTCTTGAGAGGAAGAAACACGCAATCGTAGACGCGGTTTGTAGGGAGTGTGGAAGCTTCAACAAAAGCAGATAAGATAGCATCTAGATTTGAGACAACTTTCTCCATGGTATCATGCCTTTCCACCAACACCGTTTTTGGTTTACGTTGGTATGTGGACAATGGAGCACCTAGACACATGACCTTCAACAAGAAAGTCTTTTGCAAGCTTCGAGAACGAGAGGATTGTATACAGGTGGAGTTGGGCAATGATGCCACTTATCCAGTTACCGAAATGGGCTTTGTCTCTTTGCTCATGCCTTCAAGTGGTGTTCTTGAGTTGAATGATGTTTTGTATGTTCTTCGTTTAACAAAGAATCTTCTTTTAGTTTCTTGCATGATGGAGCTACAATGTGTAGCTGAGTTTGATGATCAACAAGTGATCATTAAAAACACACAACCTAGACCTTAGTTAAGTTTTAGTGCATGAGAGTGACAATATGTGTGAGTTATGGCACAATCGATTTGGCCACCTGCACTATGAGCACTACTTCTCTTGAAGGACATGGTGCAAGGATTATCGGACTTCACAATAGAGAAGACAGCAGTCTACAAGGGATATGCACTCACAAGCATGCCAATACCGCTTTCCTAAACAGTCAGCACAAATAAAGAGAGATTTTTTATTTGATTTATTCGGATGTGTCTGGACCGTTGTCTTCAACTTCTTTGACAAGTAGTTTATACTATGTATGTTTTATTGATGATTCCTCTAGAAAGACTTGGATTTATTCTATCACAACTAAGAATGAAGTGTTCTACAAGTTCACAGAGTTCAAGGCCTTCATTGTGTTGGAATTGTGGTAATCTTCACATGTGATCATTTAGCACCCTGTTGACCACCTATTTCAACTAGGGGCTCAAATCCATGTTCCATGAAGCTATGTACCTGATGGTGCAACAAAGTTGAAGACTTTTTGGTTCTACAAGGCAGTTTTTGCCCCCGACACTTCTTTTTGTAATTGGAATCTTCGCTCCCCTGCGTGGGATAATAATGTAATGGGTCAACATGGATCATATTTTAGGTTAGTTGCCTAGGACTTTATCATTAGGGAAGTCCTTTCATAGAGTGTTTTTTATCCTCAGGTAATTTTTAATTACCCTTGAGTTTTTCACTCATAATAATCCTCCAAAGTGGTGAAAGGCGTTCTAATGATCGAACCCAATGGGTGACTAGGATCTAGGAATATTGTAAATGACCATGCTAGACATCTCCTAGAGTCTTGCATAATTTCGTCTAGTCTAGGTAGTTTTTTTAATTTATTAAAATTACCCATTTAATGGTAATTTTAATTAAATTTGATGTAAAAATGTAAAAACTAGGTCCTAGAGGATTTTGATACGGGTGTGAGTACTCAAAAGAAATGGAATGAGACCCCCTACACCCTTAGACCAAGTTTCAAATCAATTGGACAAGTTTTACTAGGTCATTGTCCATGAGGAGTCCAAGTTAGTCTTGAGTCAACAATTTAATTGTTTAATTTGGCTAAGTCAAAAATGTCAAAAATTATAAATAAAGAAAAAAGGTTTGAGAAAGAGTGGGAGATAATTCCTAAGCCATTTCCTAAGTTAGAAAAGCACTTTTCTAGCTTAGTCAACCCCCCCTTGCTTAGCCACTACCTCAACTCACCTTTCTCCCTAAGTTGCGCCCCCCTTGATGAGTAACTCATCCAAAATCAAAAATTAAAAGAAGATTACCCTCCTAGCCCGTAGTGCACCCTCCTTAGTGCCTAACTTCATAGTTGGGTAAGTCTAAAGTTGTTCCCCCCTCTCACACCCTCAAACCCTAGCCTACCAAAACCCTAAAAGTGCATCCTCCCTTGAGACGCTCACTTTGTCTTGAGGATTGCCACTTGGAGCTCATCCAAGAGGGGTCTCTCTTGACTCCCAAGTATAAAACAAAGCCTACCCCCTCCTCTTTTCACATTTATTCTCAATGTAAAGTTATTATGCCCAAATCTCTCCCACTCTTCTCTCTCTCCCATCTTGCTTTCTTTCTTTTCTCAAGCTTGTAGCAAGTATTTGCTCAAGCTTGCTTTCAATAATAGAAAATCTTTGGAGGAATATGGTGTGCATTGGGAGTACTCTTGGTGCAAGATCTTGAGCTTCATCGAGGTGATTGTGTTTTGGTTTATTGTTGAGTTTTCTTGCTTTTAGATCTAGAATAGGAGATCCAAGCAAAGTAATTGCTTGGATAGATTTGTGGTAGTATTGTTATAGATCTAAGTGAGTTAGTTTCTATTTGGTTATTCAAAGTATTTTGTGATCATATATGAATTTACTCACCTCCTTTCTTGTCTTGTAGCTTGATCTCATCTTTTTGCAAGTCACCAAGGGTTGGAGGAAGACAAATTTTAGATCTGGAAATTTGTCTCTTCAACCACTAAAACCCTCATTTGTTTTCTATTTCTTTCACCATTCTTTCATACATCTTATTGGGTATATTTTTGTTCTAGAATAGGTCATATTTCAATCACTTATTTGCAGATTTTTGTATGTAAAATTTTTGTTTTTACTAATAGAAAATTTTTAAAGGTTTTCTGGTTATTTTGTAGCAATTCTAGCAAGCTTTGCTTGCTGATTTTCTGCAGGTTTTGACTAGAAAAGGGGAGGTGTTGCCCATTTGGGGCCACAAAACACCAAAGAAGGGCCTCCCAAGTAAGGGTTTTGATCACTGTTGAATATATCGCCGAAATATCGGATATGTCGCCGACATTTTCCCCTGGCCGAAACTTTCCCCTGAAAATTTCGCGACATATCCGAAACTTTGAAAGTGTCATGACACTTTCATTGTGTCCCGACATTTTGCCAATGTGTCCCGACATTTTACAATATGTCGGCCTGCTAAGGTTTTTTGAGGTTTTTTTATTTATGTAACAATTCTTGATTGAGTAGAGATTCATAAACATGATTTACACAGCCTTGGTTGATGATATTTGTTCTAATACAATCTTTCTTACAAGAAAACTCGCCAATTCCCAGAGGTAAGGCACTAAGAGTTGTAAGAGTTTATTGTTTTTTGATGGGATTAATGCAAACCTTGCATCTTTTTCTTTAAAAAAGTCAATTTAAGATTCATCATGTATAGTAGGATTCAGATTATGTTAGTAATTAATTTGTATCATATTTGATTGATTATATGAAGGATAAATTTGTCTAATCGCATGTTTCTAGCAATGCCATAGGTTAGTGAAATCGTTGAAGTAGATTCAAGAGAGTTAGGTGATACACATGTTAAATGTGTTGTGGRGGGTAGGTTTCATGAATCTACCATTTATGTGCAAGAAGCAGCCATGGAGCTTGTTGGTTTCCATATTATCTCTCATCTCAATGTGGCTACAAAGGTATAGTAGATATTTTATTTAAAATACCAACATGTAGATACTTAAGGTTAAGATTGAAAT
>ML786711.1:216854-237877 GCA_009831015.1 Picea engelmannii | reverse complement strand
TTGACACCAGGAGGAGAAACCACTTAAAAACACCACACAGAAAATTTATGTGATCAAACCCTTATACACACAGAACTTTCCAGCAAGCAAAACCCTTGTGCCAAGGGGTACGGCTGTGATAAACAACCTATAGGCTGCAGCTCAAGAAGACAGGGACAGATCTGCTAGAGAGAGGGGCCACGGCACATTTGAAGGAAACAGATCTAAGGCAAATAGGCCACGTCTTGCACAGATCAGTACTGGAAGAAAGGTGACAGCAGCTTCTGGAGGGATCTAGACTTGTTGTAGGAGAGGACAGCAGGTACACTCCTCAGCACACAACAATACACATCCAATAGCCCCAGATCAACACTAGAAGATGGTAACAGCAACTAGCCACAAAACATAAACGTTGGCTGGTAGGAGGGCCGAACCACCACAAGAAGGAGCCTCAAGGGCTGAGCCACCACAGAAAATCCTCAATCAACAGTTGCAAAAGGGAGCCGCAACAGAAGGAGAGATCCGCTCACTTTTGAAGGATAACAAAAGAGTATATATCTTAAGGGTAGAGGATAGGCCTCTATTTATACTTTTAGGCTAGGGTAAATTAAGGGTAATAATAATTAAAAATAACATGTTTTAATTAATATAAATATTAATTTAAACATGTTATAATTAAACATTTAATTAATATTTTACATTAACCCTTAAGACAAAAACAAAGCCCCAAACAAACACAAGCAAGGGTAAAGAGGTTTTAGGTGGGGTTGCTTGGTGGCAATACTTGTTCATTCATTTTCAAGGTGACCTTATTAACTTTATCATCATTGCATATGGGATACATCCCTCGTGTGGTCATGCCCACCTTCAAAAGGAGTCATGCACCAACAAAACACCTGATCAAGGACCAGGTTGCCCCAGAACATTTATGGGGTCTTATCCACCAAGGTACAAGACCAAGGATCAACCCATGCCCCAGGCATGGGTAACCTGGACCATGTCCAGGGGCCCTAGACATATCTAGGGACTTTAACTGCTTGGTCCCAGACCAAGAACCTCAGTCATATACTGGAGGCCCTAACAAGGGTCTTTTTCCATGGCACTGATTGTTTGGTCCCAGACCAAGTACCCCAGGAGTGCACTGGGGACCCTAGATCTTGGCTAGGGTCTTTGCCATCCTCCCGGAGAATGGCTCTTGCAACTGCTTTAAATTCAACACTACAAAACCGTGGAGATTGTAACAGTCGTATGAGGTTTTGTGGAGGTCTTGGAGCCTAGGAGGATCGTCGGGGATCTCTAGGAGGGTCGAAACCCTTCCTATCTGTTAGTCGTGGAGGTTGGAGCGCTGTAAGAGGGTCGCAACCCATTTATATCTGCCAGTCATGGAGGTTTGGTGATGTGAGAGGGTCATAGCCCAACTGTAGAGGCCGCAGGAACATTCTAAGAGGGGTCGATCCCCCTCTTTGCAGATCGCAGGGTATAGGAGGGGCTGCAATGGTCACTTGCGGGGCGCGAGTTAGAGGAGGAGAGTCGTGAGCTCTCAGGAGTCAAGTAGCAAGGCTTTTTGAGAGAGGTCGAGCGCCATCTTTGCTGAGCCGGTGTATTGGAGAGGTTAGCGAGTTGTGTGGAGAGTCCTTGAGCAGATTGGCAGCTGCTTTGAGGAGACATAGTCAGTATTTCCAAATTGGCAGACAGAGACATTACTTCCAGGTTTTGAATTGTTAATTGTGTGGTTAGTTGATGTATTGAAGCTGCATAGCAGCCAGTAGAGACTGTATTGTTGTTAGCATTTTCCATCCATAATAAAATGCCCACATTGCCTCTTTTATGTCACGAGTATAATGGATGCCAGCAATATGTTTGATGAAATATCTATTGTCAATACACATGCAAACTATTTGTAGCAATTTGTTAACCAACATAGACATTGACTTGACAAAAGCACACCATAATTAGACAACAAACATTAATATCCTAGCCTATTTCTATCGGGGTTATTACAGCGGTATCAGAGCTGATGATCTTGCCAGCCTGTGACTGCATAAGACATGGATGGGTTACAAAGAACTCACTAGTGCATTCCATGGACAAGGATTTATTAAGTGTTTGACGAAACCCCAAAGCCAGAAAACTACCAAATTACTACAGCTTTATAACAGCCATGATGCAGTGGCTTAAGAAAATAAATCTGAAACGTTTGGTTGAAATTTCAAGGGAGCTGTCAATAAATAAATACATGCTTGACTATCGGGAGTATCTAACATTGGGTAAGGAGATTCGTGCAGCTTTACCCTTTAAAGGCTATTACACCCTCAAGTACAGAAGCTAGCCCAAGGATTTGGACGAGGGTTACTTTAAAGGCACAGGGCAAAAATTGATGAGAGATGAGCAGGTGGAGGAACGTGCATCTAACCATGTTGAGGATGTGTGCATAGAGGAAGACCAAAAAGCAACCTATGATACACCATCAAAGCTAATCGATGAGCCCGATGACACTAGTGTGTTGGATGGGAAAGATGAGGATGAAACATCTTATCCTACTCGAGATGACTATGAGGATATGTTCCAATCAGTCGATGTTGAGGATCTAACATCTCCCCTTGTGTACGATGTTGATGATGAGGGCAGTTCAAGCATGCTAGCACCTAACTATGACGTGGGTTGAGCACCTCATCCTAGTTATGACATGTATGATGATGCATGTGTGGAGGATTACAATGAAGGGGCTAATTTGGTGAACGAGAAAATATCTGAAATCTTGTATGAGGATAGTTCACGTGAGTCCCATCATTGCACAATATCATCTAGTGAGTCGGATGGTCCCTTGTGTGATAGCCCACGCCATGAGGATGAAACAACATTGCTTTTGGAGAGCCCACTAAAGGCTCAAGACTTAGCCACAAAGGAGAGAGTTGAGCACATTCCATGTGGACCAAGCCCATAAGGAAGTATATGCATCCATAGATTGGGTGGACAGATATATGGCAGACATAGGCACCGTATGGGATACAGGTTCAGGCAACCTCAGTAGAGTGGTGGATACAGTAGTGCCCATAGGACACAGAATTATACAGGACGATCCAGTGATGGCCAACAATATGCAGGGGTATTCATTGGCACGCGGTAGTGTACAGTGGAGTTGTGGGGTATTTCTGCCAGGGAGACCTCCTGATATAGTCCTCGAGCATACCATTGAGTTGAGGTTACCTAGGATCAGTGAGTGGATGGGTGAGCCTCAGAGAGAAGCATATCCCTCGATGATTGATCTTCATCAAGGGTACCATCAAATGAGGGCCAGGGAGCAGGATACTCACAGGTCTGCTTCTAAACTTCATTATGACTTCTTGGTCATGCCCTTGGGGTTGACCAATGCACTAGTCACTTTCCAGTCTTGCAGGCAATGGCAGTGGCATCTAGTGTTTCTATATGATTCCCTCATAGTATACAACAGGACAGAAGAGGATCATTGGAGCCAGTTGGATGAGACAGGGGGCATTGTGGCCATGACATAGGCTTTTCATTGGGGCCATGTGATTAGTGTGCAGAGTAAACAGTGGGAGATCCAGGATTTATTGGATCCGTTCACTAAGGGTTCAGCAATAGTCATTGGGAGTGGTGGACTTTCAATCTGGTGGTGGGATCCTGGCATTCATCGGGGTGATAAACTGCTTCCAATGATGGGGATGATCGACAGGGTCGTGTCAATGCTTGGCCTGCATCATTATGGGGATGTTGTGAGAAGAGTTGTTGAGATTCTTTCTATATGGCGAGGTAGTTTTTCCCTCACGATACCCAGGATCGAGTATGGTCGTGGAGTGGCAGGTTCTGACTTCACTGCGATGCCTTGGTTGAGTATGAGTCAGGATAGTGAGTACCACGAGCGGAGAGCACAATCTGAGTATGGCGATCAAACGGTTATGTTCAGTGAGGTACCGTGCCAACATGATGGTTCCTCTAAGATATTAGCTTGGGACCCTGGTACTGCAATGTTTGATAGCTCGATAGCCGATAGAAGATACAGATGAGATGGCAAGTTTTCGCTTTCCGGAGTATACTCTTGGGATGCTTAGGATTGGTTGCTTGGAGGAGTGGTCTTCTATGGAGTTGACCAAGTTTATGCAGCTTATGATTACCTGGCTTATCAGGAGCAGTCAGGAGAATTCTTGTGTTATCCTTTTGCAAATCAGTGCTATGAGTAAAGGGTGTTTCACATCATACAGGCTCACATGGGACCCTGGTGACTTTACCACTTACGGGTAAGTCCGAGAGAGGTTCACATGGAGGGACTTTGCGGACGATGTGTTGGGCGATATGGGAGAGTGTACGACTTGTCAGCAAAGCAGGTCGGGGCACACTCATCTAGCAAGGTTGATGCAGTCCTTGCCCATTTCTGAGCGAGAGTGGGAGAGCATGTTGATAGATTGCATCACAGGCTTACCGAGGGTGCAAGGAGCAGATAGTATGTGTGCAGTGATTGATCAGTCATCAGAGTTCACGTACTTCCCAGTGATTTCTTCGGAGTATGGACCAACACAGGTGACAATGCTATCCAATGGAGAGATGTCTAGAGTCCATGAGCAGCTCGGAGTCATTGCCAGTGATCAGTACAAACTTCCTTTTCCGATATTTGAGATCGAGTATGGCAATGGATTTGCAGGCCGTGACTTCACCTAGATGCCTATGCAAACTACTATTTATGGTAGTAAGTTCAACCCTTACAGGTATTTCAACTTAGAGTTCCAAGAGAAGAAGATGCAGACTGGGCATGATGATCGGATGGTTATGATCAAAGTGGCGCAACGTCAGCATGGTGGTTCCTTTCTAAGATTAGCTTGGGACCCTGGGATTTCAATATTAGACGGTTCAGTAGCTGACACAAAGGCGAGAGCCAGTTTTTGCTTTCGCGAGATTGGTTGCCTAGCAGAGCAGTTCCTAGAGGGATTGATCGAGTTGTTGCAGCACCGAGTTGCTTTACTTGTTGGCAGTTTTCAGGAGGCCTCTTATGTCAGTACCTTACCAAACCACGCCTTGAGCGGAGGATGCTTCACATCTTACAGGGTGGTTTGGGACCCTGGTATCATTTTCATTTTCAGTTTGGCTCAGTCGATGGGGCATCAGGTTGTGATGGCATTGCTTGAGGACAAGCAATCTTTGGGAAGGGAGGATTGTATTGTCCCCATTTTTGGATTCTCCTGCCCTGCAGTTAGAGGCGACCTTGTGAGTTTATGTCATCCTCACCAGAGGAGTAAAATGAGGTTAACAGTGAGATCGGGAAATTTGGAGGAGTTATATGGGGCCCAGGCTAGTCCATTCACCATCTTTCATCATCAGGATCATTTCCGCATAGTTCACTCTGAGTTCCGTGGCATTTCGACAATTTCTATAATTTTTGGTTATTATTGAGCATACTTTAATTAAATACACTAAAAGTATCATTTGGATCATATGATCTGAGGGGATACTTTTGTGTAATAGCTCGTTGGAACCGGGGTGAAAAGATCTAAAGGATTGGATGATGAGAAAGGTACTTTCGGCATCCAAGAATGTCTTAAAAGACAATTAAGCACGTTCCGGCATTAAAAAGGGGTTAAAAAGGGTAATTAAATGAAAAGTAAAAGGGAAATAATGATCATGTGGATAAACTCAACAGGGAAAGATCTGGAAGGGGTTTGGAGAAGTATAAAGGAAGGGTAGCACTTCACCTTCCTCATTATGATTTGATCTCTTGATTGGAGTGTTCTTGAGAGACAAGTTTTCGTTCGGGTTTTGGCAAAGCCCGTCCACTGTTGGTTTAGTTTCAATGGTGCAATATCCACCCTAGCTAGACAAAGAGGGAATCCATCCAAGGCTTCCATTGAGAGCTTCATTTTATTGTTTGTCATCAGTTTTTTCATATAGCGATTTGCTAGAGGAGATCGTGGCACTTCATTGGAGGCCGATTTACCCCTTTTTCTACAAAACTGTGGAGATTTGTAACAGCCGTATGAGGTTTTTTGGAGGTCATTGAGCCTACGAGGATCGTCGAGGGTCTCTAGGAGGGTCCAAACCCTTCCTATCTGTTAGTCGTGGAGGTTGGGGCGCTATAAGAGGGTCGCAGCCCATTTATATCTGCCAGCCGTGGAGGTTTGGTTCTTTGAGAGGGCCATAGCCCAACTGTAGAGGCCGCAGGAACATTCTGAGAGGGGCCGAGCCCCCTCTTTGTAGATCGTAGGGTATAGGAGGGGCCACGAGGGTCACTTGCAAGCCGCGAGTTAGAGGAGGAGAGCCGTGGGCTCACAGAGGTCGAGCAGCGAGGCTTTTTGAGAGAGGTCGAGTGTCATCTTTGCTGAGCCGGTGTATTAGAGAGGTTAGCAAGATGTGTGGAGAGTCCTTGAGCAGATTGCCAGCCGCTTTTAGGAGACAGAGTCAGTATTTCCAGATTGGCAGACAGAGGCATTACTTCGAGGTTTTGAATTGTTAATTGTGTGGTTAGTTGATGTATTGAAGCTGCATAGCAGCCAGTAGAGAGTAGAGACTGTATTGTTGTTAGCGTTTTCCATCCATAATAAAATGCCCACATTGCCTCTTCTATGTCATGAGTATAATGGATGCCAGCAATATGTTTGATGAAATATCTATTGTCAATACACATGCAAACTGTTTGTAACAATTTGTTAACCAGTATAGACACTGATTTGACAAAAGCACACCATAATTAGACAACAAACATTAATATCCTAGCCTATCTCTATCGGGGGTATTGCAACTCTAGAGGAAGCCTTTACTAGTGAGAAAGCCTCAAGTATCACAATTTCATGTATTTGGTTGTCCTATTTATATTCATGTGTCGGAAAAAAAGAAGACTTGGTTTGAACCTGAGCATCAAGGATATATTTTTTGGTTACGATGAGACCTCCAAGACATACCGTATCTATATTCCTGTACAGCGGAAGACATTAGTAAGTCAACATGTTAAGTTTGATGAGGAGGGATGGTCCTCTAAGTCTCGGGAGTCTCCAACAAAGGTTGAGAAGGGAGAAAAGCTTGCCATCCCAAAGGTTGATCTGCAGAAAGAGAAGAAATCAGATTCAGGTCAGCAAGGCTCCGGTGAAGGAACAGAGGCTTCAGTACCATCTAGTTCAATCAAGAAGCCAAGATGACTTACCCAAACATTGCAGGAAGCACAAGAACAAGTGGGAGCACCTAAAGCTACATTTTAGGTGAGCTACCCTTCTAAGAAGTTTCCAACTCATGATGCATTAATAACTTTAGTTGTATGACAAAACATTCTAGCTGTAAGAAAGTCGCTGAAAAGTATGGCTGGCTACCATGACAGAAGAGTCTGGTGTCCGGGAGACAGTTCCAAAAACCACTATGGAATCAATAATGATTATGAGTATGCAGTTGCCAATGAACTCTTCCTTGAGCAAGGGAAGTACACATTGAAGATTTTTGCAGTTCGAGATGTTGAGATAGAGGCTTGGCTCAGTGGAGAACACTTTCCTCACCAAGAGGGAGTGTTAGTTTTAACTGTTTCTGTGGATATGTTCTCCTTCAGCAAAGGTGCAACAGATTCATCTGCAGCAGGTTCTACAGCAGCGGTACCTCAGTTCAAGTGTGCAGCAAAGAGAGGCACACTGATTGAGGATGCATCAGTGTTGAGAAAGTGCAACACTGCAGTTATGTAGACAGTGATAGTAGGCACATGCATGCACCAGCCTTAGTGATTTCCAGTTCTATCATTTTGTTGTTACTAAATTGTTCCAGATTTAACCTTTGCTTTAATTAGAAGGTTGTTGTATGTATTTTAGCTTTTCCAAATTTAGAAAAAGGCGCCAGCCTTAGGGAATTTCCAGATTTAGCAAAAGGTGCCAGCCTTAGCGAGTTTTCCAGATTTAGCTAAGGCGCATGGGTTGAAGACATTTCCAGAATTAGAACAGGGCACTGTATTCCTGGAAATCGCTTGTCTAGAATTGGGCACACTGTTCTAGGAAGTATAAGAATTAGGGTTTTATCTATTCTAAGCCTAGGCAAACACATGGATGGGCTAGTTTTGCATATCCCTTGCCTTCCTTAATCCATAAAATAAGGCAGAGTGGGTTAACTGTTATTCATTCAGTTACGTTTCGAGATTTGAGTGAGTTTTACAGTTGAATTTTGAGCCGTTATAATTTCCGTTTTCTGAGTTAATAAACAGAGATATGATTCGTGCTGCAACATTAGCTTGCTGTAACAATTTTCAGTTCTCTGTGTGTTTGTAGATCCAGTGTTCCTTCCAGCTGTTTTGTTAGGTTAGTAATTTTCTGTTACCTAGGGTTTGTAGGGGTACAGGTCTGCTTACCATGAATTGAAAATTTAACAATTATGGTCGTACTTGATTGATTTTCTGTGATGCGTGTTTTGTCACATGGAATGTTGATTGACTTCGTTGCATCTGTCGTATCATGGTCTTAGTGAGGGAAAAAAAAGGTCGCCTCATTCAATTAGAAAGAGAAGACTCAAATAAACAATTCATTTGGTTAAAATTATCAGAAAATGGTAACACCATCAGAATTGCAGCATGTTATTTTGCCCCACAAGTTTCAAAAACTTACAAAAGTAGGGGGCTTGACCACAAAGACCCCTTTGCAGCCTTAAAAAACGATATTGCAACGTACTCTCAACTAAGTGAAGTCCTTATAGTGGGGGATTTCAATGCTAGGACAGCAAGTGAACAAGCTAGTATTATTCGCTGTAAGGAAGACCGCAATCCCATTTGGCTTACAGAAGAAAAAAATCATCAGTGGACAAGAGTTTCAGAGGACAACAAAAGCTGCAACCTTTTTGGGGAGCAACTGCTTACTCTATGTGGGGCATTTGACTTAGTCATTTGTAATGGGTTGGCTAGATAGGCGAATTCAAGTAATTTCACCTGCAATACCTAGAATGGAGCAAGTGTAGTAGACTATGCAATTTGCTCGCATGGCTTGTGTGAGAAAATGGAAGAAGTTTTGATTGGTGAACAACTATGGGAGTTGAAATCTGATCATAGACCGATCTATTTAAGTTTCACTTGGTCTGAACAGCAGCAAAGTGGGACAAAAAATCAGTGCATTCAACAACCTCCTTCAAAGGGCAGAATTCTTTTGACTCAAAAAAACTATAACACCTTCAAGATAGCGCTAGAGAGGCTATTTAACAAGGAGAAAATTCTGTCTTAGGGCCTCCATAGTCTTGAGCTAACAAAGTTAATTCAAAGTGCACTTACAAAATGCAAAAGAGCAAAAAATAGGAAATCTGAAACAAATTGTTTTATGATTAATGCTTGGTTTGATGAGGAATGCAAAACAGCAAAGAAAACTTTGAAAGAGTCAAGCCAGAAAGAAATAAACATAAAAGCCTACAAGCAAATTGTAAGAAAGAAAAAAGCTAATTTCATGATCTCAAGGAGGGAGGAACTAATTTTCTTGGGGAAAAATAACCCCAAGTTATTTTCGAAGGAACTTCAAACGAGAAAGAAACAAACTGAAAATAATATCACAGCTCATCAATGGTTCGAGTATGCAAAGCATCTTTATGAGCAAGATCCTAAGGTTGACCCCCSTCCCTTGGTCAACACTACTACTAAGCTCTTCACCGTGCAAGAGATTGAGGTGGGTATCAAAAAGTTGGGGGTTGGAAAAGCAAAAGATTTAGTCGAACTCCAAGCAGAATATCTAAAATCGGGTTCAAAAACTCTTGCACCTCACATTATGAAAATTTTCAACATCATTCAGCAAGGATTCCCTACAGATTGGACAACTAGTCTAGCAATACCGTTTTTCAAGAGTGGGAATGTCAACAATCCCTCCAACTATAGGACTATAATGATAAACCCCTTGTTTGCAAAGTTATTCGGAAGTATGCTAGAAAATAGAATCAGCAAGTGGGCGGAAAAAAGAGATAAGCGCGCCAAAGGGAAAGCAGGTTTCAGGCCTAAACACTCAACGATTGATCACGATATAACTCTAAGGCACATCATTGAAAAAGTGTGGGAGAAAAAAGAGGAATTTTTTGTTGCTTTGTTGATTTCAAAAAAGCTTTTGACACAGTCCCTAGAGATAAGCTTTGGCATAGAATGGAGGAACTTGGGGTTCCTATGCATCTTAGAGCAGTCATCATTAGGCTATATGAGGAGGTTAAAGTCAAAATCAGAACGTCGGCTGGTATCTCCGAAAGTTTTAGGAGTGATATAGGGGTCAAGCAAGGGTGCCCATTTTTCCCTACCCTTTTTGGTTTATATATAGACAAACCTGAAGAGTGGTTAAACTTGCAGGAGGGTGATGGTGCTCCTTTGGACGAGTTTGTGATAAGGCTTCTCTTGTATGCAGATGACCTTATTCTGATTGCTAAATCTACTCTCGGGATGCAAGAACACTTAATTTCCCTTGAGCATTTTTGTAGTACAGTGGGGATGCAAGTCAATACTAGCAATACGAAAGTCGTAGTTTTCTCTAGCAAAAGAAAACAAAAACATAATCAACATAAGATCTACTTTGAAGGCAGCACTCTTGATGAAGTGGCAGATTACAAATACCTCGGAATTGACTTCAACAAAAATCTAAGTTGGGAAGGTTGCAGAAAGAAAAGAACTTTGGGAGGTAAGAAAGCCTTCTATGCTTTCTAAAATAGGTGCAAAAAGGCAGAGCTATGGGATTGGAAGACTATGCAAACTCTCTTTGGGCTTTCAGTGATCTTGTTGATTCTCTATGGTTGTGAAGTGTGGGCCAGCAGTTCATTTGACTTACAGTGGAAGCAAATTGAGAAGATTCAAAAACACTTGATTACAAACAACTTTAAAATTAAAAGTTCAGTTCCTTATGATATCATGCTGAGTGAAATGGGGGTTGCTCCTATTGAAGCAATTGCTATGGCGCATCTCATAAGATATCTAAAAAAAATTGAGCAAATGGAAGACGATTGGTGGCCTAAGGTCATCTTCAATGACATATTGTGCAAAAGAAAGAAGACATGGATGCAGAAATATATTAAATGGCTTAGTAAATGGGATATTCACTTGAACAGGTGCCCTACGAACAGTAAAGAGATAAAGGCTTTTGTTATTGATAGGTTCCACAAGCGATCCTGGGATAAATGGCTAGGAAGAAAGAAAAAGTATTATATTGAAGAGTTTAACCCCACTTACAATCATCATCAAAAAGTGTACAAAGGGGCCAATATATATTGGAGAGCCAAAATGCTTATTTCCCAATTAAGAACCAATTCCCATCAACTCCATTGTGAAACCGGGCATTGCAAAAGACCAAAGGAAGCTTGGGAAGAAAGGGTGTGTATGTTCTGCACCTCCGGAAAAGTGGAAACAGAAAAACATTTCATTTTAGAGTGTGAAGCTTTCAAAGACAGCAGGGACAATTATGTAAGTATCTTGACAGCTAGCTCTTGGAATAATTTATTCAGCGAGGGCAGTGGAGAAATTGGGAGAGCTCATCATCAAGCTGAACAGAAAAAGGGCTGAAAAGCAGAAATCAGTCTCTGAGGCGGTCTGTCCCATAGGCTATTGTTAGCCTAGTGGACGTTAAAATTTCTTTCTTTCTTTCTTTCTGTGTGATGTAATTATGGTTGATTTTGTGTGATGCTTGTTTTGTCACGTGGAATGTTGATCGATTGCTAAGTACATGAGATTATGCATGTACATTCTGTGTATAATTCCCTAGCGAGTAGCTAACGTTACCCTAAGCTATGCCGCAGGTCAGCACAAGTAGTAATTAACTCTGATAACCACATACCGCAGCAACATGTCTTTGGGAGGTTGGGAACCCAGTTCTGAGCACTGTCAGTACTCCGATTTAACCACTTGACCACAACCCACTTGGACATTTGATATGGCCAAATTCTAAGACTCCTCTGGGGTCTGAAGTTTGGTGTTTTTCGAACAACCATTTATGGCATAGATATAATATTTTTCTCTTTCGACAAAAAGAGAAATGAATAAAATCCGAAATTAATCCAACACCCGATTCTCGAAAGAAACATGGTTGGATTAATCCTATTGTTCCCTTCAAATTTGTACAGAAAGTCCATAATGCCTACTTTATTTTACGAGGGTTTAGCCAAGCTTATTCTTATTTACAGAAACCATCATCGGATTAAAAAACATTTGAAAAAACCCTCAACCAAATGCAATATATGCTCATCCAAGAACACAAAATAGATCATCTATTTTCCATAAGCTGAATAGCAGCTGCTGGAAAGGCTGGACTGAAATCCATCCCCAAAAGTTGCAATGGATGCGTTGTGTAAGAACTCCATTTGAATTATTTGAGGTGAATACATCCAGAATTGTAAAACGGAAATTATTTAAAAAAGTTTTCCCCGTTCCGAATTTTGAGTTTGAGTTTAGGGTCTGAAAAAGGGTACTCACGGGCTCGAGAGGAGTGTATAAATCAAAAGACTCTATTCGGATGAGTGAAAACAGCAGCAAGTAAGCGACGCGGATCATCGTAAAAGTTCCTCCTCGTGAAACTCCTCCTGCAGCCTGCTCACGTATGAAGTTCAAGTTCACTCGTAAGAAGTCAGCCTCCAAATAGTTCAATTTAAATCCGCCTAGTGACGTTCATATCCCTTTGGGCTTATAGCTTCTTTTTATTAAGAGAAATTTCTTTTTCTAAATTATCATTAAGAATTTAGCATTAGAGGAATTCTTCCTCTCGACGATTAATATGCACAACCCAGCATAACATTAAACTCCATATATGAGATATACACCCTTGGATTTGAGAAGCAACACTAAATGCAATATATGTTGGAACAACCCAGCATAACATTAAACTTCATACATGAGATATACACCCTTGGATTTGAGAAGCAACATTAAATGCAATAAATGTTGGGATATACATAATTGAATTTGAGTTGTATTATTAAATGCAATATATGCTGGAATATGCATAGTTGGATTGAGATGTAACATTAAACTTAATATATAATGGAATATAAGTTGTTGCATTTGAGATATGCTAGGATGTGCACCATGGGATTTGAATGCAATATCTATGGGTATTTGGATTTGGTTTGAAAGATGTTGGGATATATCTTAAGAAGAAGGCTAAACATTCTATGTTTTTTACCTTTTTTGGTTTGTCATCATCAGAATTTGGCCATGCATTCTTTGTCAAAATTGCAATTTTGGATGGATGAAATTGATTTTTCTAATGCATAGATGAATTCATTGCCCTCGAATACCCCTACTACAACTAGATTGTGCAATGTTAACATATGATATATACAATTCTATCAATCCAAAATTATTCTTGTCGGATAGACCAAAAATGTCCAATTCCCTTCTAGTTAGTTTTTAGCAACAAGAAAAGGACCACTTCATAGCATGTTTAGACTACAACTATATCAAATCCAACGGTGTATATCCCAACATATATTACAGTTAATGTTGCACTGCATGGTGCATATTGAAATTCTTCTTCTTGGTGATCAGTATGCACCGCACGATGCGACGTTAAATGCAATATATGCTTAGATATACACCATTGGATTTGAGTTAATGTACAACGAAGGAACAAAGCAAGCATGATGCATCACACAATGTAACATTAAATGCAATATACGCTAGCAAATCCATTGATTCCTCTATTGTTTGTTTCTTGACGATCAATAACAATGTAGCATTAAATTCAATATACACAGATATACATTGTTGAATCTAAAATGGGTTTTCTTTCATTTTTTCATCAAGAGAAATTATTCTTCTTGGATATTAATAAGCATTGGTTGTAAGAGAAATTCTTCATCTTGGTGATCAGATGCACCATGTAATGCAACGTTAAATGCAATATATGTTGAAATGTACACCATTGGATTTGACATGACAACATTAAATGCAATAAATGTTGGGATATACACCATTGGATTTGAGCATACATATTGATTGCCAAGAAGAGGAATTTTTCTCATGCTAAGCATTAGCATGAGAGAAATTCTTCTTCTTGGCAATCAATATGCACCTCAAATCCAACGGTGTATATCTAAGCACATATTGCATTTAAAGTCACATTGTGCGGTGCATATTGATCATCGAGAGGTAGAATTTCTCTCATGCTAAGCATCTCAAATCCAACGGTGTATATCTAAGCATATATTGCATTTAATGTCACACTACAATGTGTATATTGATTGTCAAGAAGAAGAATTTATCTCGTGCTAATGCTTAGCATGAGAGAAATTCCTCTTCTTGGCAATCAATATGTATGCTCAATTCCAACAGTGTATATCCCAGCATTTATTGCATTTAATGTTGTAATGTGAAATCCAATGGTGTATATTTCAACCTATATTGCATTTAACGTTGCACTACGCAGTGCATATTGATCACCAAGAAGAAGAATTTATCTTATAACCAATGCTTATTAATAGCCAAGAAGAAGAATTTATCTTAATGAAAAAATGAAAGAAAACTATTTTAGATTCAACAATGTATATCCCTGCGTATATTGAACTTAATGTTATATTGTTATTTATCGCCAAGAAATAGTAGAGGAATCAATGGATATCTCGGCATATATTGCATTTAATGTTACACTGTGTGATGGACCATGCTTGCTTTGTTCCTTCATTGTACGTTAAATCTTGTGGAATACGTTGTTTCGGTGAATTTTAGGTAGAACAACAAGACCCTTGAATGTCTTGAGACCTCTAAAAACTTTTAACCAAAATGTGAGATTTGGGTGTTTGACAAGCCATCATGTTATGAGTGTTTCATCCATTTAAATAAAGTTATCGTGGTCCAACATGGGTAAAAGGATGTCAAACCCATATATTTCAAAGGGCATAACTAATTATATGAATGTAAAGGATATTGTTAGCTTTATGGTGATTAATATTGGACCCTTTAAGGGGTGCCTTGTGGTCCCATTGGGACATGATTGTAAACCCTTGGTGGCCAGCCTGTGGTCACATGAGTTGTCAGTGGTGCGCCTTAGTGGGCACATACCTAGGGTTAGGGGTCACATATAAGTTACCCTAATACACACACACACACACACACACAAGGTACCTAAACCTCATTGGTAATTATCCAATACAAGTCATTTGATCACACATATATTGCATATTTGGGTACAAAGTAGTCCCAAATGTTAGTTCAATTGGTTAAACCATCCACCCAAGCCATGTTGTTGGTAGGGAGGCCATAGGTCCTAGGTTCGAGTCTAGTCAAGTCCCTTAGGGTTATTAGCCTCTATTGTGGTTCGTGATTGAATCACCCTCCATTAAGATATTATAGGGAAGAGGGGAGATCTCGTGAGATTTTCCTGGGAAAAAAAAATGGGTTCAAAGTATATACACCTATCTATGGTATTCTTACATATTGGGTTTCTATCTTTTTGTTATGTGAGTCTTGGTTTTCATCATAATGATGTTATCTCCATTTCTCTACATGGTAATAGAGCCTTAGCATGGAAAATAGGTTTGTAGATTTTGATGAAAATATCCTAATACACAACTTTTTCTATTTGAAAGAAAAATTAACAAGTCTTCCATAAAAGTGTTACAATAGAGGTTTTGAGTAGTATTGAGTGAGATATTCTCTCTAAAAGATAACCTTCTAGAGTTTCCCATTTTGTTGACCAAAAATAGTGATTTGTGTTGCACCAAGAATATCTCGTTGCTCATGTATTTGATTGAGTTTGCACAATTACATTCGAAAGAAAATGTGGAAAGATTTCCAAAAGGGGAATAGAATACATGTCTTAAGCAATAGTGAGGAAATTATGACCTTTAAAAGTCAACCCTCTAAAATTGTTATTTTGTTGATATAAGACAATAACCAACATTGTAAAAAACATTTCTCTTTGGACATGAAATTTTGCTACACTTTAAAAGGGAATTTAAACGACACTTAGTGATGAATGTTCATCTAAAATTTTAAGTCATTTTGAGTTTGGGTTGTAAAGGTATAGAGGTTAGTGACTTTAAAAAAGGTAAAGTGAGAAAAACTATGACTTCTTTTCATCGTGACAAATTCAATTCTTTCTCGAGTTTTTTTTAAGTCATTTTGAGTTTGGGTTGTAAAGGTATAGAGGTTAGTGACTTTAAAAAGGGTAAAGTGAGAAAAATTATGACTTTTTTCCTCGTGAAAAATTCAATTCTTTCTTGAGTTTTTTTTAACACTAAAGGTCATTATTTATGTGCATTACCTTTATTTTAGAGGAAAAAATATAGTTTTTTTCTTCCTTTGCACTTTCATGAGGGCCCTGACACTCCATGCACCCCGTCCAACCACTCTATAGTCAGTGGGCCACCTTAATAGCAATTTCATAGTATATATTTTCCCATATGGGTGATTCCAACGAGGAATAATAATTTCTTGTTGAGGAAGAAGAAATCCTTTGGAAAAATAGTGAGGAAAGAGAAAGAAGAAAGAAAATGTCTTCATTGAAATGGACTAATGTTAAACTTCGTCATAGAAATAATTATTTGCAATATATTATTTCTTAGCTTCATAAGCAAGTTGCTTTTTTATGCGGCTCTAATACTCAACTTTGTGATGAAGTTACTTCTCTGCAGAATAAATATACCTCCAATACTCATGAGCATAATATTTCAGTGTAGGATACTAATATCAATTTTTATAAGGAGGTTAATTCATTGCAAGACATTAACACCAAACATCACAAAGAGGTTTGTCTTGTTGTGGAATGATAATACAAACTCTTTGATTAGTATTGAGGCTTGAAGAATGACTATGATCTCTTACTTCCATGTTAGTCGAGAATGATAAGTCCATCTAAAATCTATGGCACCTCAATTACAACCTTGTAAAAGGAGTAGGTGAATTAAGAAGTATTAAAGGTCATTTGGAGGATCCCATTAGCAAATGGCAAACTTCTACTTCCTCTACATATGAAAAGTATATTGATGAACAAGTTGAAAGATGGGCATTTAGTATTAATATAATGAAAATGACCTTGGAACCTATCTTTCAAAGGATTGATGTTGAATTCATGGAGAAAGAATACTTGAATTTTTGGAAGAGGATACTTGAAACTTCCAAAAAACGTCTTGCTTCTTTTAATGTATCTACTATTTTATTACTGGAAACCTATGACCAATCATCCCATGGAAATTGTGAATAAGGGGAAAAGGAATAAGTACTTGACACTTTACAAGAGGATATTTTGTTCTCTTCTTACATGTGTTCTCCTACAATGGTTACTGATGAACAATCTTCTCTTTATTTTGAGAAGCATACTAGAAGCACTGGTTCCAAATTAAGTTGACATATGGATTACATAGGTGGTGGCCCTTGTAAACATGGAAAGGGTGTTGTCATTCCTACTAGTTTGAGATGAGAACAATGACATTAGGCCTTGGATATTTTGAGGCTTTATTGGATATGAGTTGCCATAATTCTTCTATTGTTCTTGATTTGCAGGAACATGACCAACACATTCTCATTATACTATTATAGATTAGTGAGATTCATTACCTTCCACTTAGCATCCATGTTGGCATCTTAATCATAGGGATAGGAGGCATTCTCACTCTCCATCTAGGTATTGAAATTTGCATTGCCACACTTATGCGTATACCATACAACAAATTATTTTTTGCTCAATAAGATTTATGTGGTGAGGGTTTTCAGTCAAGTTAGGAAAAACCACAATTTCGTTGATGGATTGTCGATGTTTCGGATCCATATAAGGATCCATCTTCAGGACAAGAAGCCTGGGTTATGATTTAAGAGAGACGCTTCATATAAATGCTAAATGGATAGAGGAGAGCTTAACTGTCGGCTGGGAAGAACCCTAATTCTACATTAATTAATTAAGTTTATTTATAATCTTATATTTTCAGTTATTCAAATTATTATTTTATAATTTGTTCTTAGGTTTTGATATTATTTGAAAATTCCAATTCATTTTAAATTTTAATGTTGTTTTTTTATTAGCCCTTGTCGTAGGCATAGAGGGACTATAGCGATCGATAATTCGTTGACTGCAGATTAGTTTGTCCTTTGACCAGAAATATTTGCATAATGTGTATTGTTGGAGCTAGGGAACTAAAAACATAGATTTTTATATAATAAAAAAGTACAATATATGTATTGATCTGATTGGATAAGAGATTGGAGGTCTTACTGCCGCCTTCGATATTCCCAATGTTTTATATGGCAACATATCCAAACTTTTTTATCATGTGCAGTGTTTTTGAATCATATATTTTCCATGTCTATTGCTTGACGGTGGATTAATGCTAGCATTAGTTCAAATGCTTGTCTTAGCATTTTTTGCTAGCTGAATATATTCGTAAGTTCTTATTTGTACTAATCATATTGAAATGTTTAGATATCGAAGCTTTGTAGTCATCGAGAATTCCAAAGTTTATAACGTCCTTGCCGCATGTATTTGTATTGAAATGTATGGCACTTTTTTTTAGGTGCTTGAATAGGCCTAACAGCTTAAATGTTTACATGATGTGAGGTCCTCCAAGAGGCCTGACAACTTAAATGTTTACATACCGCGAGGTCCTTAGACAGCTTGACAGCCTTAAATGTTTATGTAGATACGTTTCTTGGACTACATTTTTCCTCGAAATTTTCCATACAATGTTGCATTGATTTTGCACAATATCGTTGTCCACCACCAGTTGAATAGGCATTCTATGTTTCAGCCTTCTTCTAGCTTTGCAATGCAATTGCGTCATCGTTGAAGCTACAAACATTGTTTTCTGGTTCGGTGAGTGCTTCTTCTTCGCTGGTTCGTCGGTTACTGCTTGTTGTTTTTTGGTTCACAATTCGACCTGCATTTCTGTCTTTCATCGTTTCGGAGTAAGTTTCCATGCCATAGTTTCCTTTTCTATTCCTTGTTTGTTGTTCAGTGTTTGCAGTTTGGAAGTAATAATGTTTGCTTATTTGTACTGGCATGCTCGTCGTATGTTTCTGGTTCCTTCTATGCTTCGACTGCAGTTTTGTAATCGTTGGAGATACATATGTTGTTTACTGGTTCGGTGGTTGTTGCTTGTTCGTTGGTTCGTGGGTTGCTGGTTCTGTTTGTTTGGCTCGGGTTTACTCTTTGGAGCCGTGTGGCTGCAGTTGGGCCTGTTCCTGCTTTCTCGCTGCTTTGGTGCTTGTTGTTTTCTTTTGTTTGATTCAGCTTTGCAGGATTGGGGTACTGCGCCCGTAGTTGGAGTTTTTTTTTTTGGATTATTATTGTTTTTTGGGCGCTTTACGATGTTCAGCCCCTGCACCCACGAGTCGACGTGAAGTTGTGTTATTAGCCTTGTCTTGCGAGGTGGATATTTGTTCTGTTGTGAGGTTTCTTCGAGAAGTACATGTGAAATTGCAATATCCGTTGTTTTTCTGTTAAAATAAAGCATATGCAAGCTACATTTATAAACCATGTATGGTCACATGTGCCCATATGACAATACATGCTCTTTGTTCTGTACAGACACTGCTCTGCCCATGATAGAATATGTCTTGTTCTTGAAATATGATATGTACAACAAAGATTCTGCAAATTTATATTTCCATGTTTGCAAGCATATTTGGCTAGTTTGCCACGGAAAACCAAAATCTTCTATCGTGGGCACATCAGTCTGTGTACAGGATAAAGAACATGTATTTCCATCGGTGGAAGCATATTTGGATACTTTTCCACGGAAAACCATAAATCATTTAGCTACGGCCATGCAATTTCGCAATATTTTGTGGCTTCTAATATATTTTGGTCAGGGAAAAAGAAATTACACATTTACAACTATGGATGGAGAAGCGCAAAGGTTCATGTTTATGCCTATCTTTTAGACTATTCGTTGAGTATCTTTTACTGTATGTACATATTACTTGTTGTCCGGTGCATACTAGCTTCCATTCATGTTCATTGTATTTTGTGTGTTCCCACATTCAAACAAACAGAATAGCTGGAGAAAACGACGAAGTCTTGACTGCATCGCTTGAAGAGGATATAGAAAGGTGCATGCTTGTACTGTTAATTCATATTGTGTTGTTTTGTATTTCATTTATTGTCTGTATATGTGTTGACCTACTTTATTGTATCTTCATTACATGCATTCCTGCATACTAACCTGCTTCATGTCCGTTGTGTTTTCGTTGCATTGCTACATTTAAACAAGCAGAATGGTTGGAGAGGACAATGAACTCTATGGCGGGAATGTAGCCGAGGAATTACAGAAGTGGATACTTGTGCTCTTATTTCATATTCCAGTGTTCATTTTTTCATTTACTGTCTGTATATTTGTTGTGCTTGTTCTGCTGCTTTGCACCTTTTTTTTATTTTTAGGTTTTTCCCCTTCTTTTCTTCCTTCAAATATAGTATATTATGTGTATTATGCTTGTTGTTACATTCGAATAATTAGACCTGATTCTCTTTCTTTTACATGTCTGTCTTCATACTAACTTGCCTTCGTGTCCATTGCATATTCGACATTGGTTCCTTGGAAGAAACAAGTTGGTTGGACAGGAAGATGAATTGTTATGTGCAGCAGCAGAGGGTTCTGTGGTGCAATATTTTAAAAGGTATACCAACTGTGTTGGTAAATTAAATATACAAACCGGGTGGGGACATATAATATTAGACTTGAAAATGATGGGTTGGCAACAATGGCCCTTTCTACCCTCCCTATTTCTACTTTTTCCATTTTCTATTATCCCTTTTGTTTTCTAGTTGCTCTGCTTAGTGCTCTTTTCGAAAATGCCTTGGTGCGTCGGTTGGCGGATTAACGGTTTCACATCTATAGTCGTGCTTCTACACTTATTTAGTCCTTCTGATGGACAATATACAATGCATATGCTTGTTTAGTCCTTATTTTCATCTGCACATGCTTGCATCAGAAAAAGTTGGACTAGTGACATGGCCATGAGTAGTCAGTCATCCCAGACATCAACAAACTGACAAGGCCAAAGGTAAAGATGCATATGATCTGCTCTTAGTATGTTTACCAAACAAATATCGTTGGCTATTTAATCATCTATGACATGGTGAATATACTGATGTCATCTGCAATGCATGGTTTACAGTTCACAAGAAGTATCGACAAGTACAAATGAGGCG
>ML786711.1:187236-213707 GCA_009831015.1 Picea engelmannii | reverse complement strand
GCCACTTGTTGATGAAAATTGGTTAATTTTTCACAATATGAAAATACCCCAGCCTGTTTGAAGAATTCTTCCACCTCTGGGTGAGCTTCTAGGTACCAAACCCCATCAAGTTCATCCCTTAGGGCTGGTCCAGATTTTGACATTTTTTAAAAATTTTGATGTGTCCCAGTCAATTAGGAGAATATGCATGCTAATAGGGACATAACTCGAAACTTTAGGAACAGGTCAAGGTATGGTATGGCTCGATGAACAGAAGGTGTGACTCATCAAACAGAGAGTATAATTCGATAACAAAATCAATGACAAAGGATTTAACTCAGAGCTAATTCAGGAACAAGGTATATAATTCAGAGTAAGAATAATGACCATAGGTATGACTTAGCATCATGATTTAACCAAAACTTGATTCAAACAACCAGTAAACTAGATTTAAGCCGAGACTTATTTCCAGGTAAGCGACAATATAGAATCGCATATGACTGAATTGAAACTACCTGATGATTGGGTTGAATGATTCGGTTTGACACATGGACGATTGATCGATTGCTGAACTCGAGACTTTAATCACCAGCTTGCCATAGTGAACGGGATTTTGAACTCTGCTAATGTGCTTGGTTGAGAGAATCACGGGATTGTGATATAGATGACAGCTCTCGGACTCAAAATGAAATTAAATGGAAATTAAACAGAGCTAAAAATAAATCATCATGATCTTGTAATCCCGTGGCTGGCAGTATTAAAAATCCACGTGATGTATCCTTTCTGTTATGCGAAATCTCATATCAGTTTCTGTGCCTCGCCAAAAATTGATGACAACTGACAGTTGAACGCTTGGAGGATGTTTCGACATCTATTCATCTACAATTCTGCAATGATGACATGAAAACTCGCCATTTGACATGACTTTCGGCGACTAGGAATCATAATCACACTCGCTTGACATCTGGCTCGTGCGAAAGCACGAGGTTTTTTATTTGGGCGTGAAAACACTTTCGGTGGTTAAGGACTCCTTTTATTTCGCCTCTTAACCACTGAAAATCTCGACTTTTGGTGGTTAACGAGTCGTTTCATAGATCCTCTTAACCACCGAAACCTGAGGTTTTAGATTTTGAAAGCCAAGACCAAAAATGATGATTTTTCCAAGTTTATATTTGAAAAATAGACCCTCTAATGCACCTAAAAATTTAAAAATAATTTTTTTGACATGTTCCTATCACCTAAAAATCGAAAACTTGACAGTGTTATTTTAGGAGATAACAACATAGAGGGCAGATTCCACTTATAATCTTAAAAAATATAACAAAGAAAAGGGATGTTAGAGAAAGGATCTTTCAGACAACCTAGGCAACGTTTGTAACAGAGTTGCGAGCAGATATAGTACAGGATCTAAAAAAACTAGCTAGCTCTACAACTGTTGTGCATATATACTACAAAATCATCCTCACTTTGCTTATACAAATAGCCTTCACCAAATTTCTGCGGCTTGTTTTATTTTATTTTTTATTTTTTTTAAGGGGGGGGTGCAATTGTGTATTATATTGTTCAATGTATTAATTATTATGCTCGGGTTCCCAGGTTGAAGGTGTTTTAGTTGCAGCGAATGCGTACTCAACCCCCTTTGAACCTGTATGTGCGAAATGCAACTCTCATGCTTTTGCCTCCGCTTTGTTAAGTGATGATACGATTGATTGGTCTGCGATGCGGTGAAAAATGCCCATATATATATGGACATTGCCTCAATGCTTCCATCTGAACCGTGGGCAACACAATCGTGCATTGTACGATTAGGCAGCCTCTGTTACAAAATGTGCTTGCTAAGTTGGCAGAATTGTCCTATGAAACATATCTACAGAAAAAGGCAAGCAGTGTCTACATGTTGCGCGACTTTCGGATACACAACAAATTTACCTTAAATGAGGACAATGCAATTTTGCATATTGGCTGAAGAAGGGCAATTTTTTTTTTCCAAACTTTGGCAGGAAACGAAAATACCTCATGTGTCTCTATAATATTTCTTCAACATCCATATCAATGTTCGTCGGACTCGGCTACTTGGGATTGCATGCGCATAAGATCGGTCCAAAAATGGGAAGCATGGTAGCAAACCCCATATATCCCATGGCCCCAGTTATTTTCTACTAGGTGCATATACTAGATGCAAGAGAAAATGAATGCCATGACGTCTTTTCTTTGTATATGAAATTGTTTGATGCAAAGGTCGATGGGTCCTGCTCTATGGAACCTTGTGGAAACTTGTTTACGGCTTGTTTGGACTTTAATTGGTTCTTGGTTGTATGCTTCGTCTGTCAATTTGTATATCATGGAACTCCGAGTGTTGTTTGGAGGACACAGAACAATAGAATTACAAATTCTTTGCCAGCTAGCCCACAAATCGGCCTGATGATTTCTATGGCATTGTGACACAAATGTAGTATGTGGCTTGTTTTAACATTTTTTCTTGATCGATGAACTTGGTAAAATTAATCTCCTGGAATAATTTGAACTCAACAAATGTATATTGTGCGAAGTCCAATTGTGCTATCATATCAACAAGAGGCCCTTAAAAATTCAAATTGGTCATTGTTATGCTTGGGGTGATAGAATTTTAAAAAAACTATGTTTTGTTTCCTTCATTTTTCTCAAAATAGGCGATTTAACATCCTTTGATAATTTTATGTAATTAAATTGTACAATATCAATACTTAATATTAATAATTTAGTATTTGAAATTAATGTTTTTTGATAATGTTAGATAGGATGACCATTCGTAAACAATCGCAATCTTGAGCCCGCCAGTCCTGGAGTCCGTCTGTCAATTTGTATGTCGCGGAACTTCGAGTGTTGTTTGGAGGACAGGGGAGAATATAAGTGCAATGTTGAGCCAGACAACCCGCAAGTTCGCTTCTCAATTTGTATATCGCGGAACTCTGGGTGGTATTTGTAGGACACAGAACAACAGAGGCTGAATTTTGAGCCCGTCGGTCCGAGAACCCACGATCCAAAAAATGGCTAAGTATGCAATGAAGGATCCATATATGCTCTATAAATTCTCATGTCCATACTTTATAAAAGTACATATTTGGTATGTATTTCTTGGTTCTCAGAAAATTTCTAGGTGAGGAAGTTGTCAGATGCATGTGTTCAAATTTCCACTTACTTTTATATCGCCAGCTCGGTCGACCGCTTCCCCGTTTGAAATTGCACAAACTTTTTTTTTTCTAATTAAATTGTACAATATCAATATTTAATATTAATAATTTAGTATTGAAAATAATGTTTTTAGATAGTGTTAGATAGTTGATTGGGATTACCATTCGTAAACAATGGCAATCTTGAACCTGCCAGCCTTGGAGTCCGTCTGTCAATTTGTATATCGCAGAACTTTGAGTGTTGTTTGGAGGACACTGAACAATAGAAGTGCAATGTTGAGCTAGCCAGCCCACAGGTTCGCTTGTCAATTTGTATATCGTGGAAATGTGGGTGTTATTTCTAGGGCACGAAACAATAGAGGCCCAATTTTGAGCCCGCCAACCCGAGAATCCACGATCCAAAAAGTGGCTAAGTATGCAATGCGGGATCATGTCCATACTCTATAGTACATATTTAGTATGAGTTACTGGATCAGCGGATTCAATATTGATAGTTTATGTAATTAAATTGTGCGATATCAATATTTAATATTAATAATTTAGTATTTGAAAATCATGTTCTTTTGATAGTGTTAGATAGTTCATAGGGATGCCCTTCCGTAGACAATGGCAATGTTGAGCTCGCTAGTCCTGGATTCCGTCTGTCAATTTGTCTATCGCGGAAGTCTGATTGTTGCTTGGAGGACACAAAACAATAGAAGTGCAATGTTGAGCCAGACAACCCGCAAGTCCACTTGTCAATTTGTATATCGTGAAACTCTGGGTGTTGTTTCTAGGGAACAGAACAATAAAGGCCCAATTTTGAGCCCGCCAGCCCGAGAATCCGCAATCCAAAAAGTGGCTAAGTATGGAATGAGGGATCCGTGCATGCTCTATAAAATCTCATGTCCATAGTTTATAAAAGTACATACCAACCAGTCCGCAAGTTTGCTTCTCAATTTGTATGTCGCGGAACTGTGGATGCTATTTGTAGGATACAGAGTAGTAGAGGCCCATTTTTTAGCCCGCCAGACCGAGAACCCGTGATCGAAAAAGTGCCCAAGTATGGAATGCGGGAAATGTACATGCTCTATAAAAATCTCATGTCCATACTTTATAAGAGTACATACTTAGTATCTATTACTCGTTTTTCAGAAAAATTCTAGATGCGGAAGTTGGGGGATTCACGTCTTCAGATTTCACATACTTTTATATCACCAGCCAGACCAACCGCTTCCCCGTTTCATATTGTAATAAACGAATATAAACTGGCCCAAGTCCAATTGTGCTATCACATCGACAAGAGGCCCTTAATTCAAATAGCCCACAAGCTCGCTTGTCAATTTGTATATCGCGGAACTGTGGGTGCTATTTGTAGGGCACGGAACAACACAGGCCCAATTTTGAGCCCGTCAGCCTGAGAACCCGCTATCCAAAAAGTGGCTAAGTATGGAATGAGGGATCCTTCCATGGTCTATAAAATCTCATGCAATGTATGACACAAAACAATAGGAGTGCAACATTGACCCAACTAGCCCGCAGGTCCGCTTGTCAATTTGTATATCGCGGAATTGTGGGTGCTATTTGTAGGCCACAGAACACTAGAGGCCCAATTTCGAGCCCGCCAGCTTGAGAACCCGCAATCCAAAAAGTGGCTAAGTATGGAATGCGGGAGCCGTACATGCTCTATAAAATCTCATGTCCATACTTTATAAGTGCCGAAGTTGGTGGATTCACAGCACCGTGACTTCCACGACCCACAAATTAGCAAACAAATTGAAATAAAAGAATATATACTATGCAAAGTCTAATGGAACAATCATATGAACGAGAGGACATTAAAATTCAATTTTGAGCCCGCCAGCCCAAGAACCCGCTATCCAAAAAGTGGCTAAGTATGGAACGAGGGATCCGTCCATGGTCCATAAAATCTCATGCAATGTATGACACAAAACAATAGGAGTGCAACGTTGACCCAACTAGCTCGCAGGTCCGCTTGTCAATTTGTATATCGCGGAATTGTGGGTGCTATTTGTAGGCCACAAAACACTACAGGCCCACTTTAGAGCCCGCCAGCCCGAGAACCCGCGATCCAAAAAGTAGCTAAGTATGGAATGCGGGAGCCGTACATGCTCTATAAAATCTCATGTCCATACTTTATAAGTGTCGAAGTTGGCAAATTCACAGCACCCTGACTTCCGCGACCCACAAATTAACAAACAAATTGAAATAAAAGAATATATACTATACGAAGTCTAATGGAACAATCATATGAACGAGAGGACATTAAAATTCAAATTAGTCATTGTTATACTTGCGGTGAAGCTAAGCCCGCTTGTCAATTTGTATATCGCGGAACTGTAGGTGCTATATGTAGGGCATGAAACAACAGAGGCCCAATTTTGAGCCCACCAACCCGAGAACCCGCGATCCAAAAAGTGGCTAAGTATGGAATGAGGGATCCATCCATGGTCTATAAAATCTCATGCAATGTATGGCACGAAACAACAGGATGCAACATTGACCCAGCTAGCCCGCAGGTCTACTTGTCAATTTGTATATCGTGGAATTGTGGGTGTTATTTGTAGGCCACGAAACACTAGAGGCCCACTTTCGAGCCCGCCAGCCCGAGAACCCGCGATCCAAAAAGTGGCTAAGTATGGAAAGCGGGAGTCGTACATGCTCTATAAAATCTCATGTCCATACTTTATAAGTGCCGAAGTTGGTGGATTCACAACACCTTGACTTCCACGACCCACAAATTAGCAAACAAATTGAAATAAAAGAATATATACTATGAGAAGTCTAATGGAACAATCATATGAATGAGAGAACATTAAAATTCAAATTCGTCGTTGTTATACTTGCGGTGAAGCTAAGCCCGCTTGTCAATTTGTATATCGTGGAACTGTGGGTGTTATTTGTGGGGCATGGAACAACAGAGGCCCAATTTTGAGCTCGCCATCCCAAGAACCTGTGATCCAAAAAGTGGCTAAGTATGGAATGAGGGATCCGTCCATGGTCTATAAAATCTCATGCAATGTATGACACGAAACAATAGGAGTGCAATGTTTCCCCAACTAGCCCACAGGTCTGCTTGTCAATTTGTATATTGCAGAATTCTGGGTGCTATTTGTAGGCCATGGAACAATAGAGGCCCACTTTTGAGCCCACCAGCCCAAGAACCCGCAATCCAAAAAGTGGCTAAGTATGGAATGCGAGATCTGTACATGCTCTATAAAATATCATGTTCATAATTTATAGGTGCGGAAGTTGGCGGATTCACAACACCCTGACTTCTGCGACCCACAAATTAGCAAACAAATTGAAATAAAAGAATATATACTATGTGAATTATAATGGAACAATCATATGAACGAGGGGACATTAAAATTCAAATTCGTCATTGCTATACTTGCGGTGAAGCTAACAACACAAAAACTTTACTTAAGCATCCAAAAAATGATTGCTATAAACATCGCTCGCTGCACCTATTCCTTCATTGAAGAACCCGTTAACATGTTTAATGCAGTCCATAGTTACTATTAAGACCAATCCCCACTTCAGAAAATTTCCATCCGCTTTCTCTTTTCTTTGCTTTCCCTTTCTTTACTTAGTCGTTTTTCGGAAAATGTCTACGTGCGGGAATTTCTGCCCTGGGTATATCTTCTGCCTTTTTTTTTTTAACCGGCCTGACCGTTTTCCATACTTGAGCATTTATTGGAATCTGTTTCACGGGTTGGCGGGTGCACGAAATGTACAATGCTTCGTGGCAACCGCTACCTTCATACTTGTTCCCAGATATGCAATAATTAAGCTTTAATGCTAGTAGTTCCTCCTCCAGGAACCGTTAAGATTGTCATTAATGTTCGGAAGGCCGCAGATGATTTTTCATTACTACGAATTAAACCAAGATTTGTGGAGAAGTGTGTTATCCTTTACAAGTATTCATTTCAAACATGATGGAATATGCTTTTGTGCGCTAACGGGTTGGCGCCTTTAAGAAATCTCTAATTCTTCATCTCTCTTCGTCGTCACCGCGACCTTCACACTTTTTTTCTAAATATGCAATTAGTGAGTTTTAATGGTAACAACTCATTCCGCATGAACCCTGGAGATTGTCATTGATCAGTGAAAGGCTCGAGGAGATATTCCATTGATACACATCAAACCATAATTTGCGGAGGGTTATATTATCCCTCCCCAATTTTCATTTCAAACATCGTCTGGAGCAAACAGAAATTCTCGTTAACTTGTGGCAGCAGTTTTGTCTAGATACAACAAACACAGTCGGGCATAATGGCTAGAGGTTCCACTATTCCGGGGCATATTCTTACTACTCATCTCCCTCTGCCCAGGAGCAAAAAAGGAGATGGTCCCTTGGTACACCGAGAGATATATTTCATGCCAAATAATTCTAAGGCAACCCTACCTGCTCTGAGAGCTTGGCCAATTGCATTGATCGTTGGCCCAGAGGTTGATGTCATGGATTCCGAGCCGGAAGAAGATGATCTGTTGGGCGATGATATGACAATGGATGATGGGAATGTAGAGATTGTTCCCACTACTGTGCCCAAAATTAAATCAACCACAACAGGCGGAACTTCCCAGGTCAATGATGGCGGTCCTGACAACACCAAAAGGAGTTTCAGAAAAGAAACCGACGTTGAACGCAATAGCCACTTTGCAGCTCGAAAGTAGGAATTCAAGAGGTCGAAATTAGTCCCTTCTAGGCGTAAGAGTTTCACTATAAAGAAATGATATGTTGATGTTCCGAGAGATATATTTCAAACCAAAAAATTATTCACTTGCGGGACTACTGTCTTGTTCTCTAGATATGCAATTAACATCTTCGAGAATCAGCTCCACAAGTCTCATTGCTGCAAGGTATATTTCTAATAGTCATCTCCTTCCACCCAGAGTGGACTAATTTGGGACTCTGAAATTGCACGTGCATCTTGTGCCCCTGAATTTTTTTTGGACTGTGGAGAGGCGGTTTCTAGTTTTGTCCTAACTTTCATTTAAGGGATATTCCATTTTACCTGCAACATTTTTCGTCTTCTTCGTCATGGGAAGCTTCTGAAAACTATCAATTTTAGCACATGATGATTCATCGAGGAGAAAACTGCAACGATCTTGCATACTGCGGATCTCGTGCCTGTGTTTGTGGCAAATACGTTCAATGTTTTGGCTCGAAGAACTACGTCCAATTTCTAGGGATAGATGTACAATACTCGATGTTTTTATTTTTTTCTTAAATGGATTTGCTATTAAAAAAATTTGCCTTCCAGTCTTTGTTGCTACTTCTTTTCTGGATTTGGCGCCCGTTCTCATTGGCATGGTTCGGTGGTCTTGTATTTCTTCGATATTGTCTTTACTTAGATTATTTTTTTGTAAAATGGAACATGTAACAATTCTATGGCAATGTACTGTGTCAATCCAGCAGGCTTTTATGCAAACAAAAAAATGGATTACACACAATTTCAAAGCAACGTTCAATTCTATTCGTAATGCAGATACATCATAGCAATACCAATGTACAATGTTCCAGCAAAATCGTCATTCTTGTTTCTAGACATACAATTATTAAGTTGTAATGCTAACAACCCATGATGCAAGAAGTTTAATACTTAAGTTAATATGTTACAGTCATGGAAGAATGTATGAAGAACACACTTACACCCACACACTCCAATGAAATCTAATATTCAACAAAGCATTTGCTGACAATTAGTAGAAAATGAAGTTTAATACTTAAGTTAATTTGTTAGTCATGGAAGAATGTATGAAGAACATACTTACATGAACATGTTGCAATAAAATCTAATCTTCAACAAAGCATTTGCTGACAATTAGTAGAAAATGATGGTTTTGCAACAATGGGGCTTCTTTGAAACCAATTCGCACTTAGGAAAACTGCACTCTGCCTTTCTATTTTCCTACTCTTTTATGCCCTGTACTTTCTCTTCCTGGTTACTTAATCATTTTTGTTTTTTTTCCCCGAAAATGCCTTGCTGCATGGCTTGGCGGATTCACGCATTTCCACTGAACTCTTCCCCTTTCTCTAAATTGGCCCTCTATTGTTTTGTGTCCTACAAGTAGCACCTAGAGTTCTGCGATATACAAATTGATAGGTGAACTTGTGCGTTGGTTGGCTCGACATTGCACTTCTATTTTTCCATGACCTCCAAACGACATTCAGAGCTTGACGATATACAAATTGACACACGGGCTCCAGGGCTTGTGGGCTCAAGATTGCCATTGTTTACGGATGGAAAAGTGCTAAAACGAGCCATACCACATTTGCATCACATAAACTATATTAAAGGGAAAAGCATTTCCTCTATAGTTCTGTGTCCTACAAACAACACCGAGAGTTATGCACTATACAAATTGATAGGCGGACTTGCGGACTGGCTAGCTAAAAAAATGACTCGGAGTTCCGTGATATTAAAATTGACAGACGTAGCATACAACCAATAACCAAGTAAACTCGTGGATCGTATTCCTAGTCGTTGTTTTATGTGCTCGCCACCTTCACACTCCTTTCCAACAATATATCTTGGTAGGAAAATGAGATATCTGTTACAGATGTGAATATATTGGCCCTTCTTTTCCGTCTTCTATACTTAGCCAAATATCTGTTTCTCTTTTCCGTGAACTTTATTTTTCTCGTCACTTATTCGTTTTTTCGAATATGTCTCGCTGCGCGCGTGGGCGGACTTGTGGGTTCACGCTTCCACTCATGCTCTTATATCGCGACACCGACCAACCGCTTCCCCATTCCATACCCAGACACTTCTCTGACCGCGAATTCCCGGTAGGATGCTCTAGATTGGACTTTTATTGTTCCATGGCATGCGAACAATACCGTCACTTTTGTGATATACAAATTTACAACCGGACTCACATCATACCCTCTTTTGTATTACAGTCTACCTACCATGATCTCTTTCGTGGTATACATTTTGCACTGAAAACTTATGAGAAATACAATTTAATCGTCGGGTCCTGACGTCCTCTGTGGAACTATTTTCACCCCATTTTGAAGCCCGTATGTCCGCTTTCCATACTTTGCCATTTCTTCGAATTTCTTTCGCGGATTGTCCCTTTGGCGGGTTCAAGAAATATTCAGTTCCTAATCGTTGTTTCCTGTGCCCACGCCCTTTTGCAATTAGCAGTTAGCAATTATATATAAGATCTTATTTGTAGACATGCAATTAGCAAGCGTTAATTTTAAATATCATGGAATGTCATTTGCGCATCGTCAGGTTGGTCCGTTCACGAAAACTTCAATCCTCGCTTACGAGAACGAGTCCGCCCGACCGTTTCCCTATTCCATACTTAACCACTTTCCCAAAATTCCGCAAATATACAAACTGACTGTTGAACTACCCCATTATACTCTCTTTCATTTTACACGTTTTGCAGTAAAAAATTCCGATACATAAAATTTGATCGTCGAACACTTGCCTCTCTTGAGTATCCCCGTAACCCTTTTTTCAATCATGTCCGACCGCTTTTCAGACCTTGCCATTCTTTTCTTTCTCTCTGTCATGTCCGTTACCTTTGCACTTGTCTATAATAAAAGAAAAATAAACAATAATTGCATATTTCGAAACAAGATATGTATATATATATATATTCTAAATATGCAATTACTGACATTTATTTCTAAGAGCTCATCATGCATGAATCGTATAGATTGTCATTGATGGGCGAAAGGCTCGAGGAGATCTCCTATTAATGGGCATTAAACCAAGATTTGTGGGGGGTTATATTATCCCTTTCGAGTGTTGATTTCAAAATCATGAAATGTCCTTCGCACGTCGCCGCCTTGGCACGTTCACAAAACTGCCAATCCCTAATTGCTCTTCGTCGTACCCACCACCTTCGCATTTCTAAATATGCAATAAGTAAGCTTTACTGCTAACAGTTCATCATGCACCACCCATACATATTGTCATTAATCAACGAAAGGCTCGAGGAGCTTTCCCATTCATAAGAATTTAACCAAGATTTAGTGGAGAGTTACATTATCGCCTCTAACTGTTCATTTCAAACATCGTCTGGAGAAAATCAACGTTCTCATAAACCTATGGTATCGGCTCGACAATAGTTCTACAGAGATACACTGAACATCTTCGGGCACGAGGACCAGAACTTCCACTGGTCCAGGGCATATTCCTATTACTCAACCTCTGCCGCAGAGAACCAAGTAATTTGGACCTCTGGGATTGCTCGTGCAGGCTGTGTCCCTGAGGTTTTTGAATGTAAGGACCTGGTCTCTTAGTGCACCGATAAATTTATTTCAAACAAAAGAAATATTCCATTGCAGGACCACTCTTTTGTTTCTTTGTCATCTCAGGTCTTCCACCAGATGTTAAGATTGTCGGATCTAACATTGACGTTCAAAGGAGAAGATTTCAAACAGTTCCTAGCAAAGCATAATAATGGGTTGGACCTCTTGCCAGATTTATTGGAAGACCCGATTCTAGTTCCTGAAGATATCACAAAATTCCAGGTTAGTTCATTTAGAAATCCATTCCGCGAAATTGCCTGGTTGTTTACAAGAATAACGGGACATGAGTCCACAACAACTGTTTCCCGGATGGCTCTTTATATTTTGTATTTCACAGTCAACGAACAAGCCATTTTTGATTGGGACAAGTTAATTTCCCATGAAATTTGTTCCCAATTGTCAAGCTTTAAAAGAGAAATAAATTGTATATGTCGTCCTACTTGGTTTTTGCGATAGCGCATTGCTATAAGTTTCCACAACTGTCTCTGTCCAAGAATGTCAACTTGGAATTCGACCAAGTAACATTCTAGTACCAGGCCTTGTGGAAGCACAAGGCTTCCCACTGTTTTTATGAGGTTTTTAATGGCTTCATGTCTATTTTCAAAGTTTTGTTGTTCGGGGAAGATGCTCCCCGAATATCTGAACAGGAAACCAGTTTTTTAGATAGGAAGGGGACACTTGAACATTTGGATAATTACACTATGATCAGAATTTTTGGCTCCACGGGAAAACCTGCTCTCCTTCCATGTCACATTACGGACATAATGTTTGTTGCAGAAGTAGCACGACAATACAACTACTGGTTGCATCTATTGCAAAAGAAGAAAAAAAAACAGTTCATTCCTCTGCCTGGGAAAGTAGGGGAGTTCGTGTTGAAAAATGTCAACAAAATCAACGAATTCGCAACGCATTCTAGCATCCTCAACCTGATATATGTTGAAAACATAAGAGGGTTCGACCCCGATAATATTTTTCAACAACATTTACAAACACTTGGCCTCGACAATTTTTTTTTCAAAAAACACCTGCCCGAACATAGAGACACTGGCGGCAACGCTCCTGCCTCTGATGCCGACGACCTAGACACAGTGAAAAGCTGCACAAATTTGTACATGCAACAAGGGAAAGTCCTCAGTGACTAGAGTGTTCAATCGGAAAATAACATTAAAAAAAGTACGACATCCCGGAGCATCGCTCCAACAACCCACCACCACAACAAAGCAACTCAGATTTCTTCAAATGGAGGAGGAGATAAGGACCCTCACCACTCTAAAATTGATAGTTCTCACAAGCTTCCAGTAGAGAGGAAGAGAAAAAAAAATGTGGGACAGGCGGAAGACCCAGAAATTCAGAGTGAGAACATGGAACTTGACACTGACCTGGATAGCATGCTCTGCTACCTTGATCATCCCAGAGATGCCATATAGCATAGCCGTCCAATGGACATATCCGATACCGAGAATTTTAACGAAGATGAATCCTTTGTGTTCCAGAGCGTTGTTTTTGACAACCAGTCCAAAAAATTGATAATTGAGAAAAAAGCTGTAAAAAATAGGAAAGGAAAATCTCTCTCAGAGGTTGACCTTCCCAACATGCGACTGTTCCAAATCTATCAGCTTCACAATGCGAGCAGAGATGCACTCCATGATTCCATTGGAGGCATGGAGGCCGAGAATGCCAGACTGAAGGACCGGGTCAAGGAACTAGAAGAGGCTTTGATTCCTATGCCATTTCTTGTCAATCCTTTGGCAATAGCCATGCCTGCCACCCCTGTAGCCAACTTAAAAGCATCCTCCAGTGTCCTCGCATCATGTAGAGAATATGTGGAGAATAATATCAAGAAAAGAATGGAACTGGTTACAGAGGCGTGGAAAACATCACAAACCGTCACTTCCCTTGGAACCAGGGCACAAAGTTTGCTCGAACATTTGCAGGCGGAGTTAAAAGATGAAGAAAATTTCTATTTAAAGACGGTCCTTCCTTTTGGCACCATTGTCAACAATATGACAGAAACAAAAAGAAGACAACAATATCTTCCATCCAAAAACCGGATCGGTCAATTAAATGCATGCTAGAAAGAGAAAGTGAAGAACTTGCATCTCATTGTTCAGTCATGTGAACAAGTCATATCTAAGAAAAATAAATTATTCACAAGGCTGTCAAGAATAGACTTAGCAGGAAAGACCAACGACTTCCAAGACCCCGACTTAATCGCAAACTCCTTGCCCTTAACTAGGCAAGAGTTCGATAAACAAGTTGATATGTTTAAGGCGTTGTCTCTGGAAAAGTTTTACAACATCCTTGAATATGATAAAGCTCACGTCGACTATTTAGTACAGAATGAGGAAATTCATCAATCTATGTCTAATATTTCTATTGACTTCTGAGAATTAGAAAACGATATTTTCAACATAAAAATCCTTAATGAGATCAACGTCGCCCCAATGAGAAGTTATATTGAAGAATGGCTTGAAAGGGAATTGAAGCAGGCTGTCGACGAAAGGCAATAGGCAGTTGCTAGGATTCCAGAAGTCATCGACGAAATCAATGAAACGACAGCCGCAAGCAAATAGCCAAAGGACTCATATGTACCATCACTGTAAGTCTACTTTTTCATCCTACTTTGTTTATCAACCCAGTTATTCCACTTTTTTAAATAGAAATGTCTAGGCTAACACTTATACCTTTCATTTTTATTTTTTTTCCAGGTATTGCACTCTATCTTCTTTCTATAGTCCTGCTTCTTGTACATATTTCTCTAATGGTCCGCGGGAGCCCCAATCCCAGTCTACATGACAAACGCATTGAAATTTCCATTAGTATGTAACAAACTATTATTTTTTTATATATTTCAAAATTACCACTAGTATGTAACAAACTTTTTTTTTTTGGCATATTTCAATTAAAACTATTTAAATTTCCAAATTCTTTCTTCCACTATGAACACATTTGTATTTTGTTATATACTTTAAAAAAATAAATGGTGCTCTACATGCCAAGTGTCATTTTCTGCATGGATAAATTTCCAAATGTTTTCTTCCACTATCAACAAATTGTATTTTGTTATATACTTTCAAAAAATAAATGGTTCTCTACATGCCAAGCGTCATTTACTGCATGGATACCAACTGTGCTTCATGCTGCTTGCCACATCTTCGTTGCAGTTTCCTATCTCTCCGTAGGGTCGCACCTTGCCGCTAACGAAATTTTATGCCCCATGTTTCATGGTATACATGTTGAACACAACATTTCTGTGATATACATTTTGCACCGAACACTTCCGTCAGTTACAATTCGACCCCATTTTCCACAATTTACCTTGCTCCGCAGGGTCGCGCCTTAGCGCTAACAAAATTTTACCGAACACTTCCTTCATTTACAATTCGACCCCATTTTCCACAATTTACTTTGTAACCTCGTTGGTAGGGACTGCGCTGCTACACAACCTTGTTTAAAAGGATTTTAAATTTTTTATTTTTAATGAGAGTATTCTAATGATTTTTTCTAATTATTTTTATTAAAAAAATTATTTATAAAGATCTAGATTATTTGAGGATTTTAGTATTTAAGTAATGATTAATCAAGTGTTAGAAAAACTTTTATATTTTAAGATTTATTGAATTAAAATTGTTTTTAATTTTAAAATTAGGGTTTTCCAATGGCCAAAGGAGACCATGTGTCAAGCCAACACGATCTCCAATGCTCCACCCGGGGTGATGACAAATCCTCTCCAATGCTTGCCATTAATATGACAACACGCGACTTAACTATGGTTTATGTGGTTTATTCGATGGATCTGTTAGAGAGTAATGGTAGACGTCGGGGGTGAGAGCAATGCACAAGTGATTCAATGCAGACAATAGACAAGGATAGTCATACTCAGACACTTCTACATATGGCAAGGGATATAGCACTACTCAGTCATTCATTCCAGAAGATAGAATCCAGGGAAATCGACCGGATGATAGGTAATTTAAGACATAGTATGTTTGAGGGTACTGCAACATAGGGTTCAGTTAATCAGTTCCCCAGAGGTGGCCAAGTTTTTAAGGGAGGGAGGCAAGTCGTTCGGCTAAGAGGCGTTCCAATTTTGTTCATGCTCTCTGACCCTTATTGTGGCCGACTCTTACCTGCGTGGGGTCCTTCTTCTCACCACAGAGTAGGAATTGACATTCTTGGAGATATATTGGTTATGTAAATTCTAACCTTGTACAATATCTACTGCAAACAAATATTCAGAAAAGAACAGAAAAGATACAATGGAAAATACAAACATTATACAGATATTTTTCCCCTGGAAACCCAAACCGGGAAAACCAACATATTCTATATTCATTCATTATGATACATTGTTTACAATGCAATATACATATAGGAGCCAACGACATCCAAAACCCTAACCCAATGACCTGGATTAGTCCAAAACCCTAATTCCTTAACCGAAAATAGAAAACCATCGGCAAAAACCATGTGCCGAAAAACCACCTAAATACGTGACATGTTTCCCGAGGTAGGTGACACGTTTCCTGAGGCATAATTTTTTTTTTCGGGGGGCACTGCCCCCAAACCCCCACGCGGGGGGCTTCACCCCCCTGCGCGCTTGGCGTAGACGCTCAGACACTACTACTCTTGCAAAGAATATAACACATACCCAACAAGTTAGAGGGTGTGCAGTGCACAGAGGTAGGAATTGTCGAAGAAGATTTCCTCTTCCTCGAGCTCAACAGGAGGAATTGATAGGGATAAAGAATTTCAGCGTCCACACCCCACCTGAAATTCACGTAGAGATGGAAATAATGGGTGTGGATATCCGTTTGGAATGCCTTTCGACATCTGATAGAGAAATTGATGCCAAGATGACAACATGGATACTGGATACAGGGTCATCAAGGTCGTGGGAGACCAAATACTACCGCATTGTTGATTTGTATTAGCATGTGAAGGCACTCCTAGGAAAATCAATGGAAGATGGACATGTTGGCTTCAACAAAAATTCTTTGCAGCTGGATTACATCCAACACTAGATCAAAGCACTATACCAGAAAGTCACCCTTCTAGCAGAGAAGACAACATGCCTCAGCTTCAACGACCCAAGTGATAGAATTCCACAAGTTCCGGAGGACAATGTCCCCTCTCCTCTAGTATAATTTCTTATGTTTTGTTACTTAGTTTTATATGCTTATCACAGATCCCTTATACATGATAAACAACACCAGATAGACTCCAGAATAGTGGTTGATATGTCTATAGTTTTTATGGATATTATTCAACTTCCAAAATATTTTTTGATATTTTCAAGGAGTAAGCCTCAATAAACAATTCTTCTATTGTTGGTCTAGTTTCCCATGTGGCAGGCCAACAACAACACACATGCATTTTTGCCAACGATAATATAATATAGACTAGATAGCTTACAAAAAAAAATATGTACAATTGCATGAGATTATTTTCGATGCTATGTATTTTATGCATTTAGAATTGGTATCAAAATTATAATTTGGTCATTTTTAGTAGTAGTGTGATTCGACTTGGAGGCCAGGTATATTATAGAGTGGTATCAGAGCTTCTAGTTCAACACTGGACCCGTATGGGCTAAAGACCAGTGCGAATTAGGTAAAATTTGTTGTCCTAGAGTTTTAGTTATGATGGATTTGGGGAAATTTGTGAAACTAGAGTGAAATCCCCAAATTTATAGGCAAATTTAGGTCGAAAATTGCACAAGGAATGGTTAAGGGATGATCGATGGCATCGATATGCAAGTTGCGGAGTTAAATTTGGCCTGGAAGGTCGAATTTTTTGTTTTAATGGTGACTGAGGAGTTAGTAAAAAACAACGGCCGAGATCGCATTCGACTTGGAGATCAATGGCCAAGATTCATTTTTCAAACAGTTAAAATTTTCAAGTTCACTAAAGAAAATTTGGAAAAAATAAAATTTTTGAAAAGTTATAATTTTCGGGAGTTTCGAAAAATTCTATATTGATGATGACTTGGACCGTACTCGTGACGTGCACTGTCAAGATCCACGTTGACAACGCCATGGTGGTAGAAGGAAAGCGTCATGGAATAGAGTTTGATGAATCGACAGTCGAGATCACATTTGATTTTGAGATCGATGGCCCATATTCATCCTAGATACTAAGCTTTTCGGGGTTCAACAAAAATTCTACAAAGTATGGACATTATCGTTGTTCGTTGATGAAGAAAATCGTCGATCATCGATGAAGTTTTGGGAATCAACGACCTAAATCACATTCAATTTTTAGATCAATGATCGAGATTCATCTGCATATTTGGCGAATTATGGTGAATCGATGGTAGAGATCACTTTGATTTTGAGATTGACGACCCAACTTCCTCCTAGATTTGGTCAAAAAATTATAAATTTTCGGACTTCGGCAAGTTTTGGAGAAGTCTAAACAAAAACTAGAAAAATTGTTTATTGTCGATGGAGAAAAAGTGGAAGAAAATCGCTGATTGTGAACCAATGGTCGAGATCACTTTTATTTTGAGATTGACAGCCCATATTCATCTTGGATTTGGTCCAAAAACTTATAGTTTTCGGGGTTCATGGAAATCCTATGAAGAAGTGACTTTTGAGGAAATCGTTGATTGTCGGTGCAAAGGAAATCATCGATCACCGATGTAGAGAAATAAGTTGATCGTTGGTGAAGGAAAAGGAGGATGATAGCATGGCTGAATCAGGGGATGATAGGTGGACATTAGTAGCCATGTGCCATTCCATGTTAGTTAGATTGTCACGTCAACAAAAAATAGACATTTTACAAAAAAAATCTAAAGACAAAAACTTGTTTTGGACATAATAGGAGCGTTTCAACTCAAAATCAGATGAAATTTTAGGGGTACATCCGCAATAACAAGGGCTATAAGAATGTCAGTGTGGGCCATTAGCTAATGCTGCTTTAATTTTCTGAAAAATGTGAATTAATGGTTTTTGAAGATTTGGGTCGTGCTCAGTAACCAGGGCCCAGATGAAGGTGAAAATTTTATAGGGAGATAAAAGAGAAGGTATGAAGATAACCATTTGCGCTCATGGAAAAGTTTAAAAGGGGTTAGTGTGGGGATACTCAAACAAGGAAAAATCCACTATTCTCGAGCGCGTTTTAGGGATTTTAGAAAACTTCAAAGGAGGAAAAGGGACCTAGATCACCGATCCATACAATTTTATTTCATTGACATTTTATCTACTCATCAACCTGGAAAATATTGTCTTGTGGGAGTTTCTATCAGTTTCGCTCCATTTGGGAGATAGCCAATTTTGGCTAAAAAATTAGTCCAAAGAAAGTGTAAAAGAGCAAAGTTGTCAATTCCAGATTTATACAAAATTTAACTGGAGCATCAAATTCCAAATATGAAAGATGTTGTGTCTTCCTAATCACAAATTGTATTTGCACCCAATACAAAAAATTTCCTAATTCCTGACAGATTTTTTGTTACAAAGGGCAGAATACGGTCTCTTGAAAAATTTGCATAAGTAAAAATAGAGCACAAATTAGTGGAAATTGCAAACTTTTGAAGGCTGTAACTTTTGACTCAGAACTTAGAATGAGGCATGAGTATAGGCATTGGAAAGATGATTCAAAGATGAATGTGTCTAAAGAATCAAAATTTGGCTTAGTGCATTTTTGTTCTTCATAAATTGTGATGAAGAATGGTCTATAACCTAATTAACAAAATATTTTACAATATGCATAACTCTAACAACAATTGTTGCATGCACATTTTTGAAGAATTAGAGGTACAAGAAAGCATATTTGGTTCCTATATGAGGACTAGAGATATGGAGGATGTCTAGGGATCTTACAACCATGAGGAAGAGGTCATAGGTTTACATACCATCCTGGGAAATACAAAGATCAAGTCCAATGGGCATATTATCAGGGTAGAGCTGGAAGAGTTGGTTGAGACTATAAGAAGATTGCAGAAAGAAGTGAAAATATATATAGAAGATAGTGAAAGAATGATAAAATCCTAGTAGGAACTGCTACAGAGTCTGAATATGTTGCAAAGACAAGTCAATGAAGATTTTGGCACAAAACAAGCACCCAATGCAAGACAAGTAGAAGCTTCAAGATTTCATGATAGGAGGGATGACCATGGGAGATCTAGGAGAACAAGGGATGTTTGTATACATCACCATGATCATTTATTAGGACACTCAACTAGAAGAGCACATGCATGTTCAAGGTCAGAGAACAACCCAAGTTCAGACAACAAAGGAGGAGACACGGGCCAAATATTTTGCAAGGAGAGCTTAGAAAGCTAAATGTTATGAACCAACACCTTGAGAATGATAAAATTCAATGAATAATAGTCCACTTCGAGGGGAAACCTCCTTTACAATATATTCAATGTACAAGATGAGATAAGATGATCCTAAGACTAGGTCTCGGTATATATATATGAGACAAATGGTACAATTATAATGAAAGGGTACAATGAAGGGCTCTAGTTGACCTACTAATATAACACTAGAAATGTAATAATTCAATATCTAGGGCTTAATAAGGGGTTGTATACTTAACATGGGGCATTGCTAGGGATTAAAATGCCCCTCCCCTTCAAACGAGTGTTGTCCTCAACACTTGACTAATCGTGGGTGTTTCTACATGAAGAACTCATGTTCCCATGTCGCATGTTCCATTGCTAGGTTCTTCCATTTGATGAGGTACTCAATAATTTATCAATTTCACAGCTGCTTAATCCTTGTTTCAAGGATTTTTTCTAGTTCTAGTATGATTTTCACTTCTTCATCAATCTCTGTAAAATAATATGGAATGGGATCTTGTCACCAATTACCTTCTTTAAGCAAGAAACATGGAAGATCGTATGTACATGTGAAGATGGAGGTAACTCCAATTTGTAATCCATACATTACCAATCATTTGTGAATACCTTATAGGGGACATAATATTTGGGTGCTAATGTATTGTCCTTCTTTTGTTTCTTGAGGGACATCTATTTATGTCGTTGTAGCCTCAAAAATACCCAATCCTCCACTTCAAATTCCCTTTCACTATAATGTTGATATGCTTGTTGTTTCATCATATTTTGTGCCATATCCAAGTTGTCATTCAATAGTTTGAGAACCTCTTGTTGGTGTCCTATGTGGTCCTCCACTACTTGAACTTTTACAGTCCCTTTCAAGGGCGATGTGATGGATGGAGGATGATATCCATAAAGTGCTAGAAATGGGGACATTTTTTATGAAGTATGGAAGGATGTGTTGCATCACCATTCTTCCAAGGACAACCACTTAACCCATTGTGTTTGTTTATCACATGCAAATAAATGAAGATACACTTCTAGACATTTATTCACAATATTGGTTTACCCATCAAATTGAGGATGGTAAGATGAGTTGTAAGCCATTTGAGTACCCAAACAAGAAAATATTTTAGTCCAAAAATTCCCAATGAAAATTGGATCTTTATCACTTAGAATAATCTTGGGGACTCTGTGTAGCTTTTGAATTGTTTCCATGAAAGTTATGACTATTGTAATTGCTTTAAAGAGATGAGAAAGAGAGAAAAAATGGGCATACTTTTTTAGTCGATCCACTATTACCACGATGACAATATTTCCTTCAAATTTGGGTAAACCTGTAATAGAATCCATTGAAACTTCTTCCCAAAGTTCACTTGGTATAGCTAATGGTTGTAGGAGAATTGGTGTCTTGATTGTATCTACCTTATTCTGTTGGAAAACCACACATTCATAGAAAAAAAATTGAACATCCATTCTAGGACCTTCCTAGAAAAAATCCTTCTTGATCTTATGCTAAGTTTTCAAGAACCCTGAATATCCTCTTACAAGAGAAGTGTGCAATGCCAGAAGGACCTTCTGTTTGAGTTGGGAATTCTTACATAAATATAGGCGATCATGATACCATAACAAATCATTCTTCCATACAAATTTATCTAATGCAATGGGGTCCTGTTATATTTGTTTAATGGTATTGCATACATCTTGATCTTATTTCCATTCTATCTTTGCTTCTTCCACCTAATCAAATTGCAGAATAGAATTAACACATAATGAACCCTTTGTTTTTTCTTCTTTCCTTGAAAGTGAATCTACCACAATATTATGTTTCCTTTCTTGTAGATGATTTCAAAGTCATAAACTAGAATCTTTGTAACCCATTTTTTTTTCTCTTTTAAAGATAACCATTGCCCCAAGAAGTACTTCAAACTATCATGATCTATTTTTACTTTGAAGTGTCTTCCTATTAGGAAAGGGAACCATTTTTTAACTACAAGTAGTATGGCCAACATTTTTTTTGTAAATGGGTTTGAGTAAGTTTTTTCCTTAAAGTTGGCCGCTTTCAAAGGCAAGGGGCCTTCCTTATTGCATTAAAAATGCACCAATGCCATTGTCTGAGGCATCACACTCCACAATAAATGTTTTTATGAATTCAAGTGCGACTAGGACAGGAGTTGTAAACATAGACTCCTTAAGTTTTTCAAAAGATTTGGTTTCTTCTTGAGTCCAATATAATGCTTCCTTATTTAATAATGTTGTTAGAGGTGTTGTTATTTGACCATAGTGTTGATGTGTCCTAAATCCCTTAAATTCAACAAAAGGAACCAAACCCGCCACCGAGGCCCAATTAAACTCTGCAGCGTTTAATAGTGGAATGGTTCTCCAGATCTTGCGATTCGGTTAATTAATCGACCGACTTTGCGTTTTCTTGTGAAGGTGTCTCCTTTAGTTTGGAATTTCTCTTTTTGTAATTTTCTCTTAGGTGGGATCGATATAAGATGGAAGCCGGTATAAACCAACTTGACAAAAAAATGGGAAAAGGTTTAACTACTGGAGAAGAGGCTGAGCTTGGGATAACCCGCTACTCAAGCATGCAAACGACAATTTTATACCACAGGCCTAGTACTAATACGTTAACCATGTGAGCATCCAATTACTATCTGAGATACTTAATTATCAGAAAGAAAACACATATGCGATAAATAATGGCAAGTAAAATAATTCACCTACTCTAATCATTCATCACATAATAACACAACGATTCATCTTCATCATTAAAGAAAAGAACTGTAAAACATTGCATCAGATAACTTAACAATAGATTCAATAGCTCTTACTTGTTACAACATCTATTCATGAAACAAGATAGGAAATATTTCTTCTCCACGTCCAATCATACATGCATTTGATGAAAATATAACTTGTCTTTGGTCCAGAAGGACTTCTCAATTACGGGTAGCTCCAAAATAATTCTTAACAAACCAAAAAAAGAGAGTTTCTTGCAAAAACCGTCGACCTTCAACTAATTGGTCGATGCTCCTATTTATAACATAAAATTCAACTAAAAATAATGGCTAAGTGTGGATAAGTAAAACAAAACTCGCCACGTGACGTTCTATCCTAACAATTTTCTAACAGTCATCTTAAGATATCACTTTGAAAGGGTGACTTTCCTCATACTCCGACCAACTGATAAACAACTCCTCTTAGGTGTTGGCGTATGGGAACCTGTGTTGTTGCATCGTGGCTACGTAAATTTCTCTTATTTCTATCGCATGCACCCGATACTTAACTAGACTTGTACTCAATTGTTGCAGCATAGCCTGAGCCTTGATCGGGTGTTCCAAAAATTGTTTCACTTGTCCTGGCACTGTGTCGGTCACCTTTGCTAGTCTTCCGGCCCATGAAGAATCTTGCTTGGTGTGCGATTCGACTATGTCGTGCAAGTTAACAAATTCATCGGGCATGCCAAACTCAGGGAGTCTGATATCTTTCATCACCTGATTAATCTTTGTCCAGTGTTTCTCGTACTTGACCCACTTCTCTTGAATTTCTCGGTGGGGTTCCCGAGACATTTTTGCCCAATACTCGACTAACTTCTTTATGCGATCAAGATTGCTTTCGTTCAACACTTGGATGGCATGTTCTTCTTTATCTCGGCACTGTTGGACTGCACCAATGTAGTCGACTCTTTCCACAGTTTGTTGTGCCTTTTAGTACCACCACTCCATATCCTTGCATGTTGCGAGTGCCATGAGGGTGTCCTCCTTTAGTTCAACGATTCTTGCGGTGAATAAGTGCCACATGAGTAACCCTCTCTCCCACACATCCTGAGCCTCGGGGGAACTTCTATGATGTACCGGGGTTACCTGGGAAATCTCTATTGTTTCGACCACTTCCTGTGGAGCTTTTGCTGTCTCGGCCGCTATTATTTCCTCTCTGGCCTGGAGGGCTCCTTGAGCTAATTGTTCCAGGGTTGTCACTTGTTCATCTAGGCTCATGGATTTGAATCTGGTTGTCCTAGGATCGACCATCCTTGCCACAACTTCGTCCCAATCCTGCGTGTTTTCTGTGAAAATATCATCTTCAAACTTGTCATGGGCGTATGGCTAGCAGGACGATACTTGCGATGCATGCTTCGGGACTAGAACCTTTGGGTCGTGCTTGCAAAAATGGCCAGTCTAGAATCAAAACTCTATTTGGTTTAACCCTTCCCGCTTGGCTTGAGCGGTGTCTTTTACCATGTAGAAACCTATATAGAATCCATAAGGTATGAATGCCCGCTTCTTATCTTTTACCAGAGTAACATTGTAACCTTGCAGGATGGTCTGGTAGCATATTTCCCTTACTACTAGTCGATCATGGACATACACAGGTAACAAGTTGTTACACATCAAAATCACTCATTGCAATGATGGATAGTGTCGTCGTTACAAATATCGCAAGTGTCACATATTGTTCGCAAGTGTCGCAAACATTATCTTACCTATGTCGTCTCTCTAACGACATCGTAAAGACACTTAAGACACCTCAAAGACTAGTTTTGAAGAGAAGAAATCAATTGACAAGGAGTACAAGCTTTTTTCCATTGAAAAAGACACTCAAAAGTCAAGTTTTGAAGGGAGCGCTCCCCTACATACTGTCAGGGAGCACTGGCGCTCTGTACCCTCTTCTGGGGGACCATTCCAACGCTCTATACCCCTTTTGAGGGAGCGCTGGCCTTTTTTGGGCGAAATTTGGTCTGTTGAGGGAAATCAAGGAAGAATCCCCTCAATATCTGAAGGTGGTTGGATTCGAATCTGAGGTCAAGGCATGATCTTAGGGAAGATCCACAACTGAAGGAGAAGAATCCTCAACTTATCCCAAGGATATCTCAATTGGTTGGGCCTCTCAAAGCTTATATAAGGAGGCCTCCTCATGGTGAAAGTACATGAAAAGATTGGAGTTATGAAACCTATGATCTCATAGGCAACATACATGACATGATAGAGATTGGAGATACCAAACTTATGATCTCATGAGTGGTATTGACATATGGAGATTCAGAATTACACCAAACTTATGATCCCATAAGTGAGATGCCATTGAAGTGTAATCAGTGTAGATTACTTGAGAAAAGGGGATGGACAAGGAGAGCTGGAAGAAGTTGTTGCACCTTCATCAAAGGCATGTAAGTACTCTTCATTTGTTCTCATTAATATACATATATGCTTGGCATGTTTCTTTCAAGTTTGTGTTTGTTCCACATGAACTTGTCTCTAGTAGATAGATATGTTTTTGAGCTAATCTCAGTAGAATAGGAAGCTTGTTGTATCTTTGTTTGTTCTACAGGACCTATCGAGGAGCTTAGGATTGAAGCTCAACTTGGACTTTGTGAGGACAAATGCCATTAAAAGAGGTGCATTTTTATTCTTCCTCTTCATATACTAGCTTAATTAGATCTAAAAGGATGTCAGTGACCAATGATAACACCCTTTCTGTCTTGGTCTTAGGGGTCTAGAGACCAAGAGGGAATCTGCTTGTCTGCAGGAGGATTCACCTGTAACAGAAATTGGTGACTCCACTAGGGAGGAGCTCTGATTTTTGTTTCCTTTCCTAGATCTTGTTTTGGCCCTTTGACCACTTCTCGACCTTATCCATACTATCTTTGATTCTTATATCTGGTTGATTGGCTCTTGATTTCATCACCTTCAAGTTGGTTGATTGAGTTTGCTTGATTATTTTACTTTCTGGGCATTTTTTCTGAATTTTTAGAGGCCAGTGCCCCCCTACCCTTGCTACCAGAGCGTTGGCGCTCCCTACTGGTCTTACACAGAGCGTTGGAACACTCTGGTGCCCCTTATGCCAGAGCAATGCCCCTTTTCTGTGAATAATCCTCTAGGGTTTCATTCTCTGAAGTTCGATTTTTTCTTTTGGCACTTGCTCAGAGTCTTATCATCTCAGTACACCCTTGATTTGGCCTCCAACACTCTGCTTTCTAAGAATTGATCACCTTTTGTTTGGAATTTTGACATTTTCTTTCCTTGCCTTGAAGTCACTCTTTGTCTTTGCTGATTTAGAGTCAACTTGTTGTTTTCTTCTCATTTATCTGACTAAGTCGAATCTTTTGTGAGGAAATTCAAAGGTCTATGCACTATTCTATTTGATCTTTGAGGTAATTTTCCCAAGCAATTAGTTTTGAGTAGTTTCTCTTTCTCCCTATCGTTTCTTGGATTATTATTCGCATTTATTGTCTTCCTTGAATGCTTGCATTTCAAGTAGCGGAATTGCATGTTTTTTGACATTTTGGGACATTGTGCATTTGAAATGATGAATGTTTTCTCCTTCTCATAGCATAGCTTTCATCGAAATGAAAAGATTGCATATTCATATCTTTGCATAAATTTTGAGTCGGTCAAAACACCATATTGTTCACGCCATTTTCCTTTTGAGTAACAACAACCTTAAAAATCAAGTGCTAAACTAAAAATTGATTAGACATTTTTACATTTTCTGGTAGCAAACCTACCTTAGATTAGTTGTAGGTCTTTGGAATAGATGTGAAAGATAACTTTCCAAAGTTGCAAACAAACATCAGATCTTGTGTTAGGGAGCGGTGAAATTCAATTACTACATTTTTCCCTGGGAAGCCCTTCTCACACAAGGGCCAATCACGAGGCCGCATTAAGATTGGCAGAGTTACTCAGCCTGCTCTGTTGGTCTTGGTGTAGAGATTGCACGTATTATGGGGGTCGCTTGAAGGTATACCCACAATGAT
>ML786711.1:148446-168551 GCA_009831015.1 Picea engelmannii | reverse complement strand
TAGCTAATTCAGAATTCATTTTCGTAATGCTCTGATGTAGTTATTTGTTCTCTCTTTCCTCTTACACTCTGATTAAATATTATTTACAAATTAAATTCATTGCCTCATTTAACCTTTATCCTCTGGAGATTTCTACCGGCTATTCATTGTTTTCATTCACTTTTAGAATTTTGACTCCATAGCCCTAAGTGTCCCTCCCCTTCCTAGCCAACAAATTTATCAAAAACCCACAAAACTAACCAAATCTAGCCACTGATTATCAAAGAAATATCAAGTTACAAGAGAGAGCCCTCTCTGAGTTGAGCGGGCTAGTGCCCAGCTCTAAAGTAGGTTGAAACAGTTACCTTTGTCGTTTGTCTATCAACCAGACAAAATTTACAGAGTGATAACACCTCCAAAGTGGCCGCTTGATGAAGACGCGCCTGTTGTTATCGGCAGGCATTGAAGGATGTGGGAAAAATTCTCCATCATTTCATCCCTCTATTGCGTGAGTGTTTGCTCAAGCAACAGATTAATATAATATTATTCTCTGTCATCTTTCTTTTCTTACGGCATGGAGGGTTTCTTGGGAATGTGAGAGTGATTTTCCTTAAGAGAGAAAAGTTCAAGACCCAACTTGCTATACTTAGACCTTGTTAGGGACATGCACTAAAAAAAAATCGATCAAGAGCAGCCTGCTCTGATACCACTGATCCAGATTATTTTTTAGAACGAAATGAAGGCATAAATATAACAATGAAATGTACATAGATATATCAGATATCCAATAATATAACAGGGATATATCAGAGATATAACCATAAACATGGAGATACAGTAATACACAATTTCTATTAATGAACGAAATGTACAAAACTATAGAAATACAGAGTGAAAGACTTGCTAGAATGGTGGCAACTTATCTATGAGAACATATGTGATGGCTATGCTCATTTGCAAGAATATGATTGTTACAATAAGGCTCCAAAGGCCTTTTTAACATAAATAAAATCCAAAACCCTAACCCTAGAAGATGAAAAACCAACAGTTTTGGTGGACCCCGTTTTGGCTAGTTTGGTTTATCAACTTCCCGAGGGCGTAACTTTGGCATACGATCTTCGTTCGGGGCACAAGTTAGCTTGTTGGAAAGGTATCGACGAGGAGCTTCATTGAGAGGGATCAATGAGAGCCATTGGGTGTCATTGTGGTGCCCAATTGTGAAAAAAAACATCATTTAGGCCCTCAAAATGGCCCTAGAAGTTTAGGACCCAAAAAACTGCTAAAAATAGTAAACTACCAACAAACTGTTTTGAGTCAGTTTGAATAGGTGGATGGCCACCGATATTCACCTGGATCAACCAAGTGGTAGAGTAAAATCCCCTCTATTTTGGTTTTGGATTTTTACTCAGTTTAGCAGTGTAGACATCTCGTCAAATAGTTTGCAGACAAACATTCTATTAAACAATTCATATATATTTCTAATCTCTGTTGTGATTTATAATGAAACACCAATATCGAGACTCAAATATATTTATGCATTAATTATTTATGACAACCAAAGTACATTGAAAATCCAAACAAATAGTACGCTAACAATAAATGAGGAACCTAGTATATATTTATGTTGAAGATTACTAGATTGAAGGTAAAGGAATCAACCCAGTAAAATATGTATTCCAACCCATAAATTAGTGGACAGACCTGTAGGTGAAAATGACATGTATTCAACCTTCCTAGTAGTAGTAAAATTGTGCCAACAGTAAATGATAGCAACCACAAGTGAAGGTGTCCTCTCCCACAATGAACTCAATCCCTACCTCAACCAAATCAACCTATGCTACAGGAAACTCGACCAACAACAATTATCTCAGCCCCAACACCTAATAATCAATCCCAAAAACAAGATAACTCGACCCCCTGAATACTAAATGCAACCACAAGATCAACTCGCCCTCCTCAAGCAAAATTGATCTCTACAAGGGAAAAATCAGCTTCCAAGTGATGAAATATTGGCCACAATGAAGCACAATGAAAGGTCTAAATGATCTTTCCTCCACGATTAGCTAGGGTGGATAGTCTCAACATTGAACCCAATCTTTCTCTAGGGTTTTTCGTCCCAACAACCGAAGCCACAAGAGCTCTTTGATTTCCTCTTTGCAAAATGAATGAATGAGAGAATGAGCGCACATTCACCTTATAAACCTCAAGTGACTTTTCTACTGCCCTCAAAATAATATAAAATAACTTTATAAAGATTTTAGTCATTTTCTCCCAAAATTCACCTTTACCCCTTTTTAATTTAATTAATTAGTTAATGTCTACTTTAATGTTCCTTTTCGCCCAAATTGACATTAATTAAATAATTCTTTGGCTTTGACTATAACCTACGGAAATTAAATAGGCTATTAAGTGCTCCTAGGCGGTCAAGGGGAAAGGGACATCAGACTCCTCCCTTCCCGATATTGCTTGTCCTCAAGCAACTTTAAATTGGGATGCTGCAAGGTCTGATCACCTTCCCACGTGGCATCCTCCACCAGTAAATCTCTCCACTTGATGAGGTACTCTCAGATCACCCTGTTTCTGAATCTCCTCTCCCTGACCTCCAGAACTTCCTCATGAACCAACACCAATTGTCCCTCCTCATCCAATGGGGCTAGCTCTACCAAAGAAGTGATCTGTTGTCCTAATACCTTCTTGAGGCATGAAACATGGAATACATTATGGATCTTATTTCCTTTCGGCAACTGCAGCTGATAATCTACTTCCCCTACTCTTCGAACCACCCTGTAGGGACCATAAAAGTGTGGTTTAAGTTTTTCAACACCACGTTTCTTCAGTGAACACTGTCTGTATGGTTGTAATCTAAAAAATACCAAGTCCCCCACCTCAAAAGTGCTCTCGATCCTGTGCCAATATACATAAATATTTTGTTGATTATGTGCCATCTGTAAATTTTCCTTGAGAGTCTCAAGGATGTATTGACTCTCATGGATCCAAACCTTGGCTTTGGGGGCCCTCTTATCCGTAAATGAAAAATCAACAAATGAAGGAGAATCATAGCCATATAATGCTCGAAATGGGGTTATACCAATGGACATGTGATAAGTGGTATTATAACAATGTTCTCCCAAGTGCAACCACTTAATCCATGCTTTCTATTTCCCGGACACATAGTTACATAAATAACCCTCAAGCCACTTGTTCATGATCTCTGTCTATCCATCTACCTGGGGGTAGTAACTAGTGTTAGGAGTCAATTTTGTGCCAGCCAACCTGAATAACTACTGCCAAAATGTAGTGAGGAATCCATTGTCTCTGTCACTGACAATGTACTTCAATAACGAATGGAGTCTAAATACCTCCTTGAAAAAAAACTTTAATACATGTGATGCCTTGTATTATGAGGAAATGGCAAATAAATGTGTGAACTTGGTCAACTGATCGACCACTATATATATGCAATCTCTACCCTATACCTTCGACAAACTTGTGATGAATTCCATGGAGACGCTTTCCCACTTCTGCTCCACAATGGTTAATGGTTGTAATAACCCCACAGCATGAGTATGCTCTGACTTGTTTTGCTAAAAAGTCATACACTCTCTTAGATGTCTCAATACATCATCTCTGAGGCCCTTCCAAGAGAACCTCTCCCTGATCTTCCTGTAAGTTTTAAAGTACCTAGGATGGCTTATCATAGGAGTATCATGCATAGCCATCATAATATTCTCCTTCAGTGTGGACTCAAGGACTAAGTATATGTGGTCCTTGTAGTAGATGATAGCATCCACCACCCTGTACCAGTCATCCTGTATGTTGTCATCCATCAACTCACAAGCAAATTTATTCTTGGAGTACTTCAACAAGAGGTGGGATTTCCAGTCAGTTGAAATTTCTGCAAGTGAATATATATTGAGATTCCTGGAGAGAGCATCAACAATTGCATTTTTCTTTCCCTTCACATACTCAATATCAAAGTCATATGCTTACAATTTGCTGACCCACTTATGTTTCCTCTCGTTTAAGTCCTTTTGCTCCAAGAAGTACCTCAAATTGTTGTGGTCAGTTTTAACCACAAATTTGCCACCTACCAAGTATTGTATGAATTTTTCCAAAGCAGGCATGATGGTGAGTGTTGGAACAAATATTTAAATTTTGGCTTTCAGTAGCTTGGGAGGAAAAAAATTATAGTGTTTAGCTACTGAAAGTGCAGACTTTCGATAGCTTAAATCTCAAGTTTCATATGCCCTTAGCTGCCGAAAGTGTATCGGCCGAGACCAAGCATTCAAGCATCATGCATCAAGCCACATGGAGGAAGAGCTCATGAGGAGGCATGAAAAAATGCAATAAACATAAATAAAATCACTATAATAAGGCTTCACACAAATGCCACGTCACCATTTCGGGGTTTCGACCATCGGAGGTTCGGCCGACGTAAAAAGTTTAACCATTGTTCCGAAACCCGAAATCCCAAAATTAGGTTTTAGGACTTTCGGTGGCTTATGATGCTCCGAAATCGCACTGTTAGCTGCCGAAAGACAGGACTTTCGGTGGCTAAGAGACCCCTGTTTTCATCTTGTTAGCTGCCGAATCGCAGATTTTTTTTAGTGGATAAACTGCCTCAACAAAAAATCAGTTTTCTCAGCTGTGGAGAGGTCGTTTTGCGCGCTCAAATGGTCGATTGACATCTACAGATCCTAAGATTTCCATTGGTACATTTAGATTTTCATTTGGATCTTGGGAAGGCAGTCAAAAGTCCCCCGAAAGATGAGGTTCGTTTTCAGAAATGTGGCGTTTTTTACTATGCTGAGTCATCATTTTCAAATGATGATTTTGAGCGACTCAAATATCATTTTGAGAAATGGTTAGAGGTTTTTGTGCCTAACACATTAGAGATCAATAACCTCCCTCAGTTTTCCTACAGATGTCACATATTGGGAGAATCGAATCCATCTCTGAGCCCTAATTTTTGGATCTCAGAATTTCCCCATTTGACACATGTTTTTGAAAGGCAGATATGGGGAAAATGGAAACGGATATCAAGAAACTGAGAGAGGTTTTTGGTTAGAAAAAATAGATGAGCAAAAATCTCTTTCATTTTATACACAACTATTACGATTTGAGAGATACAGAACCATAACTGTAGCCCCATTTTTCAGCAGTTTGGTCCATTTTCTATGGCAAAAAGTTTTTGAATTTGATGGTAACTGTTGTTATATTTTGGGATGATTTCAACCTCAATACCTACATGAAATGCCTGTTCATTTCTAGAGGGATTTCTTTTGGAATATGAATCATTTTTTAGTTATTCGAAAGGGGGCAAAAGACATATATTATTGTATCTTCTTGAAGAAAAAAGGGGGGGAACAGCCCGAGAGCCTTTTGGAGGCTGGGTTTGTATTGCATTCCTTTTCAGCAAATATAGAACAGAATGCCAAGAGATTCTACACCTTGTCACTATCTAATTCTGTCTTCTTCCTGTGTTATTGTTTCTGAAGTTTTCATCACTTCTCTTTCTTCCTTCCATTCATTAATTTAGCTTGTAATGGTTACAATTCAGTGATACTTCTGCTGTAGCTAATTTAAAGCATTCCTTAAAGTGTAGTTTTTCCTCTGTTTTGCCGTGAGTAGAACAAGACTTGCATCTTAATTGTTTTTCCTTATTTACAAGTTTTATTTATTCATAGCTTTTCCTCTGTCTTGCTATGAGTAAGACAAGACCTGTGTTCAAATATTTGAAGTTTGGTGTTATTTCTTCCATTGAAATAAAAATTAGACCTATCAGAATTAGATACCTAACTCTTTGTTTCAGTCTTCTTCATCTCCTACCCTCTATCCACCTTCTTTATTAAATCAATTAGACAAACGATGTCATGCCTCTTCGTTTCTGATCTATAAATGAGTGAAGGGCCTATTTTAGACCTAGTTCTAGGAGCCTCTTATGACTGATCAATCAACAAATTTTATTTCATTTAAAATGTGCTAAGGCTTAGCTCTATTACAGCCTAGAGTCAACTCTTGCGACAACATTTTTCTGGCGCCATTGCCGGGGACAGAGGACGAAGTTATCTTCTCTGGGATATGACAAAGTTCAGATCTATCTCTTGATGGTGAACAAGGGATAGGCATTCAATTGGCTGTGATCATTCACCTGGCGACTCCTTGGTTCATAGACTCTACATGATTTTGTTGGCGACTCCACTGGTCTCAAATGTCAAATACGTTCGCTGCTTGAATTGCTGCAAGGTTTTCTTCTCTGGACTTTACAAATGTTTATGGCTTTGCAAACACTGTTCCAGACATTAAAATTTGGGAAGATGTCCTTCCTAAATTTGGAGAATATGAGGACGACAATCCCGCTCAACACTTTTTTGAATTCCACAAGCTCATGGAGGAATTAAATGTACATCATGAAGATGTCCTCATGAAATTGTTTATGTTTTCATTGGAAAAAGATGCTAGACTATGGTATAAATCTTTACCCCATTCCAGTATTCCTTCATTGAGATTTTTTCACACACTTTTTCATCAACATTGTAAGAGGATATATTCAGCTGAAATCCTTTTTGAAGATTGCTGTAATATAGGATTCATAAGACAAAAAGATCATACAAATCCTCTTGAAGAGGAGGAAGAAACAATAGAAATATCTCAAGTTGATGAAGATGATCAATATGAGGAAGAGTTGGCTCATAAAGAAGCTGGATCTTGTGAACATACTCAAGAAGAAGATATTCAGCATCACGGTCAACCTGCAAAAGAGATAGAAATGAATGATTGTTGTTTTATCCAGAAAATACAGAGACCACGTTCTCCTTTGACTAAAGAAGAGATATATCTTCTCCTGCACAGCTATGTTACAGCCCCTACTCACACAGATTTGTAGCTTTCACACAGTCCCAGATATGAGTGTCAAACTTCTTCCATTTCTGAAAATGTAAATATGTTTTTAAATGATGACCGTCATGTATTTGATGGAACTTTACAGGAAGTTAGTGAACCTATTTATGATGATTTCCTACTAGGAGATCAGATTTTAGACTCTGCTTTGTTTCATGAAAAAGATATGGTTGCCATGTTTAATGATCCTGAAGAAAGTTTGCTGTTCGAAAATGCTTTAGACTGTGATTTACAGAAGTATGATTCTGAAATAAACAGTATGCCAGAGATAGTAACAAAGTGTCCTTTGCTTGAGAGATCCATAGTTGATGTCCCGAGTTTTTGTCTAAATGATGACCCTCTTGAGTTATCTGCTGAACCTAAATATGATGAGTATAGTGATGATTATTTCATCATTTTTGTAGAACAACTTGCTGCAGATTTTTCATGGAGGGATGAGGGTCTTCAGACAAGATTGTGCCATGATTTTGGAGATGCCATTGCAGATGATCTTGAAGGGTGCTTAGATATTCTCTTCGAGAATGATCCTGATCATTATAAATCATAACATAGAATAGTCCTTGATGTTTTAAAACCTCAAGACCATGCATTTTTTCATGATCCTTTTGTTGACCTTTTACATTCATTTAATGGAGGAGTATGCTATGTCATGGATATTTTGTCACAAGAATCAATGAAAGGTTTGAAAATTCATGATCACCAACAGGTCAGATGGGAGTTGTCAGTTTCCTTTTTCAGCCTGCTCGAAGAAAGTGTGAGAAAATTTCAAATAAATAGACAATTATTGGATTGGCTTCACTGGCATTTTCGTATCATTTGATTCAGTGGGAATTTTTTAGTAGTTAGAGTAGGTGATGTATATAAATAAGCTTGACTTCGAGCATTAGATTACAACAGTGGTTTTCAATATGTTTTCAGTTCAGTTTTGAATCTAGTATGGTTTTGTTTTAAAGCATTACGACTCTATAGCCCAATGAATGAATAAGCGGTTTTTCGTTCTGAAAAGATGCAAGTAAATTGACAGGGTTCAGAGTTTGATAAGGATGATTTCGGGTCACCCAATGGATGAAGGCACTTGGTCTACTGTTCTTGGTGCTTTATAGGAAATCACCATCCCTAGATGGAGCCTATGTTGGAACAAATATTGAAATTTTGGCTTTCGGTAGCTTAGGAGGAAAAAAATTATAGTGTTTAGCTACCGAAAGTGCAGACTTTCGGTAGCTTAAATATCAGGTTTCATATGCCCTTAGCTGCCGAAAGTGTATCGGCCGAGACCAAGCATTCAAGCATCACGCATCAAGCCACATGGAGGAAGAGCTCACGAGGAGGCACGAAAAAAATGCAATAAACGGAAATAAAATCACTATAATAAGGTTTCACACAAATGCCACGTCACCATTTCGGGGTTTTGGCCATCGGAGGTTCGGCCGACGTAAAAAGTTTAACCATTGTTTCGAAACCCGAAATCCTGAAATCCCAAAATCGGGTTTCGAGACTTTCGGTGGCTTACGATGCTCCGAAATCGCACTGTTAGCCGCCGAAAGCCAGGCTTTCGGTGGCTAAGAGACCCCTGTTTTCGGCTTGTTAGCTACCGAATCGCAGATTTTTTTTAGTACATAAATTGCTTCAGCAAAAAATCAGTTTTCTCAGCCGTGGAGAGGCCGTTTTGTGCACTCAAATGGTTGATTGACATCTACAGATTCTAATATTTCCATTGGTGCATTCAGATTTTCATTTGGAGCTTGAGAAGGCAGTCAAAAGTCCCCCGAAAGATGAGGTTCGTTTTCAGAAATGTCATTTTGAGAAACGGTCGGAGGGTTTTGTGCCTAACACATCAGAGATCAATAACCTCCCTCATTTTTCCTACAGGTGTCACAGATTGGGAGAATCGAATCCATCTCCGAGCCCTAATTTTCGGATCTCAGAATTTCCCCGTTTGACACATGTTTTTGAAAGGCAGATCCGGGGAAAATGGAAACGGATCTCAGGAAACCAAGAGAGGTTTTTGGTCAGAAAAAACAGATGAACAAAAACCTCTTTCATTTTATACACAACTGTCACGATTCGAGAGATACAAAACCATAATTGCAGCCTCAGTTTTCAGCCGTTTGGCCCATTTTCTATGGCAGAAAGTTTCTGAATTTGATGGTAACTGTTGTTATCTTTTGGGAGGATTTCAACCTCAATACCTACATGAAATGCCTGTTCATTTCTAGAGGGATTTATTTTGGAATCCGAATCATTTTTTAGTTATTTGAAGGGACCAGAAGACACATATTATTGTATCTTCTTGAAAAAAAAGGGGGGGGACAGCCCGAGAGCCTTTTGGAGGTTGGGTTTATTATGCATTCCTTTTCAGCAAATATAGAACAGAATGCCAAGAGATTCTACACCTTGTCACTGTCTAATTCTGTCTTCTTCCTGTGTTATTGTTTATGAAGTTTTCATCACTTCTCTTTCTTCCTTCCATTCATTAATTCAACTTGTAATGGTTACAATTCAGTGATACTTCTGTTGTAGCTAATTTAAAGCATTCCTTAAAGTGTATTTTTTCCTCTATTTTGCCGTGAGTAGAACAAGACTTGCATCTTACTTGTTTTTCGTTATTTACAAGTTTTATTTGTTCATAGATTTTCCTCTGTCTTGCTATGAGTAAGACAAGACCTGTGTTCAGATATTTGAAGTTTGGTGTTATTTCTTCCATTGAAATAAAAATTAGACCTATCAGAATTAGATACCTAACTCTTTGTTTCAATCTTCTTCATCTCCTATCCTCTATCCATCTTCTTTATTAAATCAATTAGACAAACGATGTCATGCCTCTTCGTTTCTGATATATAAATGAGTGAAGGGCCTATTTCAGACCTAGTTCTAGGAGCCTCTTATGACTGATCAATCAACAAATTTTATTTCATTTAAAATGTGCTAAGGCTTGGCTCTATTACAGCCTAGAGTCAACTCTTGCAACAATAGTGAGCATTTCCTACTCTATTAGATTCTTACTCTTACTCTATGAGTTTCCTACTCTATTAGATTCTTACTCTTACTCTATGAGTTTCCTACTCCCGTATGCTATCGAATGTCTATATTTCATCATAAATTCTCCAATACCCTCACCCGAAGCATCACACTCAAGAACAAAAGGCTGAGTGAAATCAAGAAGTGCAAGAATTGAGAAAGAGCTCATCACTTCCTTGAGTTTGGTGAATGTATTATAGACTTCCTTTGTCCACCTGAATGCCTCTTTCTTCATGAGATTTGTGAGTGGTGCACTCAACTGTGAGAATCCATTTACAAACTTCCATTAGTAGCTGCATATCCCAAAGAATCCACACAACTTTGTAAATTTCTTGGGTGGTGGCCAATCCAATATGTCCTGGATTTTCTCCCTCTGTATTTGTACCCCCTATGCACTGATCACATGGCCCAAGTATAAGATTTATTTGATGTCAAACTCACATTTCGAATTCTTAGCATACAATGATTTCTCCTCCATGATGCCAAAATCTCATCTAGATGCTCCAAGTGCTCCTCTCATGTCTTATTGTATATAAGAAGATTGTCAAAGAACACCATTAAGAATTTCCGCAATTGTTTGTTGAAAATGTGATTCATGTAAGACTGAAATGTAGTTGGTGCATTCGTCAAGACAAATGGCATGACCAATAACTCATAATGTCCATATTGGCACCTGGAAGTAGTCTTATGGACATTCTTCTCCCAGACTCTAATATGATGATATCTAGATTGAAGATCAATCTTCAAAAAATATATTGCTCCATGCAACTCATCCAAAAGATCATCGATCTTGGGAATATGGTACCTGTTCTTGATCATTTTCTTACTCAAATATATGTAGTCAATGCACATCCTCATGGTTCTGTCTTTCTTCTTGACCAAGACTAATGAAGAAATGAAAGGACTGGAACCAGGTCTGATATGCCCCATCTCTAGTAACTCTTTGATGACCTTCTCTATTTCATCTTTACATTTCTTCTGGTTTCTGTAAGGAGTGGTTAATACTGGTTTGGCTCCCTCATCCATCTCTATGGTATGCTCAAAGCCTTTATCAGGTGGTCTCCCTGGTGGTATCTCTCCAAAAAACGTGCTCATGTTTTCTCAGAAAGGATTGAATGCCTACAGGATGATGATGGTGGTCCTTTGCCGATTCTTGAGTTGTGATCAAACATTCTGTTGCACAAGCTATGTCTCTGTGCCTGAAGATGGCATCCATCCTTTTGGTTGACACAATCTTAGGGCCACCATTTGAAATTACCCTTAGAACAATCTTCTTTCCATTTGTTGTATTGAATCTCATCTCCACTACCTAGTAGTTCATCACGAATTCCCCTAAATAATGAAGCCACTGAACACCCAAGAATATATTGGTGTTCGCCAAATAGACCACTTAAAAATCATCGGTCAAGGAATAATTTCCCAACATCACAACCAACCTCAAAATCTTCTTTGATCATTTCACATTAAATCCATCATCCACTGCCACATTGAACCCCTTAAAGTCTTCTGTAGCAATGCATCTCCTAGCTACCAATGTTGCATCATTGAAGTTGTGGGTCGCCCCACCATTAATCAAGGTCATAACAAATTTTCCATGTAGTAATCCTCTAACTCTAAAAGTATAATATCTAGGGTTTCTTGATAGAGTGGCGATAGTGCCACCCTTGGCCTCCACACAAGGCTGCTCATCACTCGAATCTCCCTGCTCTTTGCCCTGTCTAAGTGCATCTCTATATAATGTACCTTTCCCTTCCCCATGCACCCATGTCCCGGCTCCTAAGGCTATTTGCGACTGAAGCAAAGTTTCTTTCTTCTCAACTCATTACAGGTTGCCTTGTCCAACTTCTCCTTTCCGGTCCACTCTTTTTGAAAAGGTTTCTTATCTTTGTTTTTCTGGGGAATGAAAGGCTTGGAGAAAGGTTTTTTCTTTGGGACCACATCCTCCATGTTATGTGTCCTAATGATGGCATCCTGTAGAGACTCTACTTTGAAGTCTTTAACCCAACCACGCAGTGGCTCAGATAATTCTTTTGTGAACAACATAACTAGCCTTTGTTTCGATGCGTCTATCACTGTGACTGCAAGCCTCTGGAACTCTGTAATGTAGGAATCTAGTGTCGCAACCTATCTGAGTTGTGACAAGTCTCTGAAATGCAGTTTTGGATCCTTTTTGTCAAATCCCTCCATCAAATTTTGTGTGAAGTCTAAATAGGAAGTATGTTGGCATGTCCCATAGTGACCAATCCATGGTACCTCCACTCATGGGCCTCTCCATCTAAATGAAAGGTAAATAAGTTAATCGCTTCTTCCTCTGTCATAGGGTTGAGTTGGAACTAGGTTTCGAACTTCCGTAGGCATGCTCTAGTTGTGCACTTGTTAGAACCGTCAATGGAAGGAATGGATAACTTTCCAACCTTTTGCATGATATCGATGATCTGTTGACCCATGTTGAAATCCCTTGGTATGTTCCTATATTTGATAGTACATTAGTCCTGTAATGACATGGATACCTGAAAATCCTCACCAATATTCAGGTACTATCTCAAGTAATCATTAAATGTTTCACCTTGCCCTTGTTTCCCTTGATTTCCTATTTGTTGCTCCCCCAAGAACTATGACAAAAGAGGTCTAGGAATAACTCTACTAGTGGTCCTAGTGTTTTTTTCTACAGGAATATTGTTGTTGTTGCCTTTTGCATGATTCACATTGTGTCCATTAGTACCCCCTGAACCATTGTTTCCCCCATGGTTTTGGTTTGCTTGAGTACCGTTGATTAATTGAGTCATGAGTTGTACCAATTGTTATTTCCCCCTTGCTAAGTCATTTAGAATGTTTGTGGTGTTTACCTCAAGTTTCTCATCCATGTCCTCCATGTTTTCCTCTTCTTCTGATGAAAATATGTTTTCCAATCCTCACTGCCTTCTACTTTTGTAAGTGATATATTCCCTATCTTCCCACCTCATAAAACAACAAACACTCACATGTTGGGAGGACTATGGCTTTGATACCACTGCAAAATTCCCACATTTTTTTTTTTGGATTTTTACTCAGTTTAGTAGTGTAGACATTTCGTCAAATAGTTTGCAGACATGCATTCTATCAAACAATTCATATGTATTTCTAATCTATGTTGTGATTTATAAAGAAACACCAATATAGAGACTCAAAGATATTTATTGCATTAATTATTTATGATAGCTGAAGTACATTGAAAATCCCAACAAATAGTACAATAGAAATAAATGAGGAACCTGATATATATTTATGTTGAAGATTATAGGTCTGTAGGTAAAGGAATCAACACAACAAAGTATGTATGACATCCCATAAATTAGTGGATAGGCCTATAGGTGACAATTGCTTGTATTCATCCTTCCTATCAACAGTAAACTCGTCCCAACAACAAATGAAAACAACCACAAGTGAAGGTGTCCTCTCCCACAATGAATTCGACCCCTACCTCAACCAAATCAAGATCTGCTACATGAAACTCAACCAACAACAATTATCTTATCCCCAACACCCAAGAATCGATCCCAAAGAGCAAGATAACTCGACCTTGTCCACAATAAATGCAACCACAAGATCAACTCAACCTCCTTAAGAAAAATCGATCTCTTCAAGGGAAAAATCGGCTGCCAAGCGATAAAATATCGGCCACAATGAAGCACAATGAAATATATGAATGATCTTTCCTCCATGATTAGCTAGGGTGGATAGTCTCAGGTCCACCGAACCGAATCTTTCTCTAGGTTTTTTCGTCCCAAGAGCCAAAGCCACAAGAGCTCTTTGATTTCCTCTTTGCAAAATAAGTCATGAATGAATGAGAGAATGAGCCCCCATTCACTTGATAAACCTCAAGTGACTTTTCCACTCCCCAAAAAATAAAATACAATGACTTTATAAATATTTTAGTCATTTTCTCCCAAAATTCACTTTTTACCCCTTTTTAATTTAATTAATTAGTTAATGTCAACTTTAATATTTCTTTTCTCCCAAATTGACATCAATTAAACAATTCCCTTGCTCTGACTATAGCCTACGGGAATTAAATAGGGTATTAAGTCCTCCTAGGCGATCAAGGGGAAAGGGACATCACAGGTAGGTTATCACTTTGACCCTAGTTGATTGGTTGTCTTGGAGACCATCCATCAAGGAGCTCTCCTAGCAAATCCAAGGAGGAAACCATCTATTGTTGAATTTCTAGCATTGGGAGCGATAGTCCTTCGACTCCAAACCCAATCTACTAGAAATCCATCCAGGCCAATCTTAAACTTGCCGGGTCACAATTGCTCAAAATAAGAGACATCTAAAGGTAGAAAAAAGGTAAAGGTAAATCTCTCAATTTTTCAACCATTTAAATTCAAATAGTTTAAATCATCTCTTATTATAAAAAAATACAAAAAAAAATCATAACCTAGCTTAGTTCTTCATTTCTATATCTTATAAGCCAGTAGATCTTGGAGTTTTTGCTTCTTGGGAATTTTCCTACCCCAAGATAAGTTTACCCTTGAGTTTTATGCTTTAATGAATATACTTCACGAGAGTTTTCTTGAAGAATAATGTGCATATCTGCGTTATTACAACAAAGAACATCTTCATATCTACACCCATTTTGCATGAGAAGCGACATATATTTTAAGTATTTACCTCCCAAAACCTTGCATAACTTTTCAGATCTGATTTATAAGTTTTATATTTATTTTCTGGTGAATATAGATGAAAACTACAACCTAGCAAACAACATTTCTCTTGGGTGTAGCAAATTTGGGTTTTGACCCTAGGGGGTATTTGAACCCCAAATTTGCAGAGGTGATTTCCAACCACCTAGAAACTTTTTCTAGTGCAGATCTAAAGGCTCTAGGGAATAGTATTGACTCATACTTTGCTTCCCTATCCTTTCTACCCACATATTTATTGATCTAGTGTGATTACACACTTGTGGAAGGCCTCAAAATGTCATTTTCTTGCTTGTTTTTTTTTGTGTTTTTCTCTATTTTTGCAGGTTTGAGTTAACATGACAACAAGGAAATATCTTATTTCCAACCACTTCTTCCAAGGTACACATGTTACAAATCATCCTTAAAGTGGTAAGGATATTCACTTCCTTTTCTAGTGCGTTATTTGGTCATTATTTTGGTGGATTGGGGTAAGTTAGCTTGTTGGTTGTTACTTTATTTTTTGTGTTATTTATTAGTTCAACAATCCTTTCAAAAATTAACTCCTACCTTCACCTAGTGTTTTTTTTTAGGCATTGGTCTCAAGATTCTTTGAGGTGAAGTGATATTTTGCGGGAAGCCTCTTAGAGCCTCTTATTGTAGGAGTTGGATCAAATAGGGAAGGATAGGTGTTGTGGTGACATTGGGTACCTATCCCCTATGTTGCTTCCATAACATGCTATGAACCTTGGTGGTTTTCTAGTTTGGTCGATAACAGGTGCCTAAGTCTTCCTTGAAGAAAAAAGGCCTTACATTCTTCCCCCTCCCCAACTTAAATATCTCGCCATCAATATCAAAAACAAAATATCTTTCTTTACTATTGAAGATACTATAAGTACCTAACTCAACCTTCCTCTTGAGTTCCATATTGTCTAAGTCTGCACTATGAAAGCATTTCTTCAATCATCCAACTTATCCAACCATGCATATGTACATTGGTACCCGTCAAGTTCTAAACTAGTTGGGTGATTAGTCCATATGTCACATCCAAAACCTTGAGAATGAACTTGTTGATTTCCAAGTGCATAATATACCTACCCTCAAGTTTTTCATGCAACTTTGTTGAACCAAGGGAAAGGCCACCACCTCTTCCCAAACTATCAATTCTTTGACAACCATGTGCCTCAAAACACATGTGAAACTAAAAAAATACACTAAGTAGTATTCACCAAGGAACTAATAAACAATGCTTATCTTTTCCCCATTGTCCCACTTATTGCATAGTAGGTTGCTCAAACGGTCTCAATGAGAACAAAGGAGGGACTTTGTGTCATTGTATTCTTCTTCCTCAAACATGGGTAATACATACTCTTTGACCCACTTATCATCAACTCCCTCATAGTCATTATTTCTACTCAAGTATGCTGCAAACTTCTCAAATTCAATTGCATCTTGTTCTTGGAATCTTTCGGCTTTCTGAGCAATGTTGCATGCAAGTTCTTCTACCAGATGTGAAAACAACTGATATTCTTCACCAAGGTATTCCTTAATACACTACTATGTGACCTACCATGCTGCTTGCTAGTAGAATTTCATATCCACCAACTCTTCATTTTTTCCGAAGTCTATTGATTTTTGAACTATTTCTATAGTCACGAAATGTTCCTTGATCACCTTTTCTTTCTTGAGTTTCTACCTAACACACTTCTTTGTAGCCTTACTCAACCCATTTTTTATAATGGATGGTTGAGACCCTTCAATGACCTCCACGATCATCTCTTCTAGGCTCCACGATTGACCCAAAATAACAAAAATAACACCCTCATCTTACTGATATTCATAATGTTGAAGTGCACTTATCATGTTCTTGGTTTTTCCAATCTTCTTTTTAATTGATCCACCATCTCGCAATTGAGATTTTTTCTAAAATGAGTGCTTCCTCACAAAACTTAGACTCAACACTTAGGTCATTTTCCATCAAAAAATAGGAATCCTCTTGGAATATCCCTTCTTGTGCACTATGCTTAATGCAACATATCTCACTCTAGTGGGTGCCTTTGTTAATGACCTCTACAACTATTTCTCATGCAAGCTCGATCTTGCCCCCAATAATGCCTTTCTTCTAGTCCACCAAAGAATACAACCAATTGATCTTCTGTAACACTGTATCCACCAAAGTCTCCAACATTGCCAACCTACTCTCCATGTGGACAAAACTATATTGCACACCTAAGGTTTCTCTACCCAAAATCAACTTTTCTTGCTACTATGCAATGACACAAGGCATGTTCACGGGCTCAATGATTACCTCAATCAACTTGATAGTTGAAATTCATGGCACCAACCCCAAATTCCTTCTAGTCACCATAGGCACACCAAAATTCTTGGTCTCATCCAATAACATTAAACAATTCTTATGGGGGACACAAACTGCTTTGGTAAGTTTTAGAAAGTCTTATCCCAATATGAATTTGTATTTTCATCCAATGGAAGTATTGTCAAATCCAAAACACCAAAACAATCCCAAACCTTTAAAGGTATAGATAAAACTAATCCCGCCACTCACTTAATTGCTAAGTTCACCACCTTAATTGAGGCCTTGTTTCCAAGGAAAATTTTAGGGGCCAAATTTTGCCCATGGGATAATTTTCCATGTTTTTTCCAAAAAAGATTCACCAATTTCCATTTTTTTTCTAAAATTATTCGCCCAAATTCTATAGGATAAAAGTATTTTAATCTAAAACTCGCCAATTTTTTTCCTAAAAACTATATAAAATCCTTACAAATTTGAATATTTTTGCAAAAATATCACCAAACATTTTATGGTTGACATTTTAAGAATTAGTTAGATTCACCAAAGTTTCTACTCTTTAAGATAAGTATAGATCCTTAAAATTTTCCTTGCTTGTTGCTCTCAGTCTTACAATGAATCCCTTCAACAATTCATTCACTTATAAAAGTGTGGGTTACACTAGTGTCCACCAATGCATTTACCTTCAACCCACTTACTGCTTCATTCACAAAATAAAGGACACTATTGCCTTGGTCTTGTAACACCTATTCTTGACCTTCTACTATGAACTTTCTTAGATCTTCTATCAATGCACCTAGAACCTTCAACTCCACTTCTTATGTTTGTTGTTCTTGGACTTCTTCTTGGAATGCTATATTTTCCTTTAAAGGATGATACATAGAAAAATGCTTATGGTAACCAAGAAAACATGCAACATTCTTACCTCTACACTTAGGCATTTTTTGTTTCCTTGCTATGATGTCTTTCACTTTATTGCAAGACACCTCTTTAGGCTGTGATCACACCTTTGCTTGGTCTATCATGGTTTGTAACCAAAGAGACAAAGATAAAAATTTCACGTGTACTGCTTCTGATATTACTTAGTGGTACCAAAAAACTCTATTACTGTTCTTGACTAGATATTATAAGGTCATGTGCTCACTTCCATCATACCTATATTCTTCTTCGATGAACTATGTCATTACCCATAATGGTTTGCAACTACCCAAGTATTCCAAGACTTGATTCTTTGTTGTATCAATCTTGTACACCAAGTTTATGACTTCAAAAAATTGTGCAAACTTAAACACACCAAAGGTAGACTTGCCACTGTCAAGTCCAAGTGGAATGATATGTTATTTCTTTTTTCTTTGTTGTCTTAGTCTTCTTGAATGTGTCCTCAAGACTAACACCGACTTGGGTAGAAGTGCCAAAACACAAAGGAAACTGACCAAAGTATCTTGTGATATGTTCTACAACACATGGCTCCTCCAAGCTACTACACTGCTTAGTAACCACTTGTCACACCTATCATTGAAACCTTCAATTTCTTCCCATTCATTCTGAATAGTATTAAAACTATATTAAATTACGCTCTAAAATCACCTGTCACAACCCTAATGTCGCCCTCAACTTTTTTCAATTTTGTGCCACTCTAAGTTGTGTGACATTGCCTTACAACCTACCTAGTGAATTTGTCACACTAGGAAGCTTCCAACTGGAATATGCCTTACACAAGTGCCAACCCTCAAGGTTCCCAAGTTAGTTAAAACTTATACAACAATCCAATAATCATAAGAAAGGTCTTGACCAACATCACCTTCTAAATCATCCCAAGTTAACAACTTCAACACTTATCCAAATAACATAAATGCTTCATCATATTAAGAAAAACATAATATGTAGGCAGTGCCCAAGATAGGCACCTTAAACTTGTTTTGCGATAAGATACAACTAGATTTGTTTACAAGAGTGAGTCCAACCAAACACTACAACTATTCATTCAAGCAATAGTCCAAGTACTTTTCTAGGCTTGTTGCTACTAACTACAAGTAGAACTACCCCTACACAATTTTCAATTCAACCTCCTATAGTGTTGGTATTTCCCCAAGTGGAACTTTAGTTGTGAAGCTTTCTACCCATGCCAGAATATCTTCCAATTTTGCACTAAAACCTCTGCCCTACGATATGCTAAACTACCTTGAAAGAACATTTCTAATACATACTTTCACCACTTTAGAACTAGTAGACTCCAAGTCTTATACAAACTTCCAACTCTACCCAAACATCAAGTCTAACACTTGTCTATGCACTAGAATTTCCCTTGGACCCTTATAATTCTTCAAGCAGTTCTTAGTCACTAGATCACCTTTAACCTAGTCGTGGTGACCTGCACTTTAGTCCTCCTAACTAAATGACCCGACTCTCTAAGTCACACTTCTTGGACTTGGTTTCCATAGTTAGGCCAAACTAAACCCCACCACATTTCAGTTCTTTAAATCCACCATGCTCCTCCAAGTTTGCTTCCCAAACTTGAATGGCCCTTGAATGAATTGACTTCCAAATTAGTGTTTCCTACTTTACATATGAAGACAGTCTAACAATTTCATTTCACTGAGGTGTTCCATTTCTCTCCATGTTTTTCTTAGTGGACACATAAACCTAATCTAAATTAAGTATTCAATTACCTCCATAAGGTGCGGGCACACTCATACACATAATGCACAAGTCTTCATAATGCCTTAAGGTAGGGAACATTTCTTTCTTAGAACCCAAGATCTCTTCATGCAATGTGTCATGCCCCAACTATCTACTCCAAACTCTTAAGCACAAGTGAACCTAGTTCTTCTTTGGGACCACTTAAACTCCTTAGAATGTACCTCCTACCAAGTTCACCTCATAAATTTCTAACAACCCCAAGTTTTATCAACACTTGTGTAGCCTCTATATAAGAGATACTTGTTGGAAACACTTAGAATATTTCCTTGATTGTCATTGGCACTTGTTAAATGCTTCTACCAAAATGTCCAACAACTCCTATGTTATTTCTTTATCAACAATACTATCATGTTCTCACTTCATCTAGCTCTACCACCAATATGTTGCATCCTATCATGCATGACCAAGACTGCCATCTACAATCATGCCTCAACCTATGACTTCACAAGTCTTTGGCCAAGCCGCCCATTCCATCTAACTTTGGTATGACTTTTTCTAAGGCATGACATGTTCCTAGGAAACTTCCTCATTCATCACAG
>ML786711.1:135151-147937 GCA_009831015.1 Picea engelmannii | reverse complement strand
AAGAAAAATCCCTTTCAACAAATAGGGGTACTCTCGAGTTTAAAAATCCCAGTTAGACCTCACACTATTTGTTATAGGAGACATCCGGATTTTGGCCTGACTACCATTATTGGAAATGAATGGGTATGGATGATTGATATGCAAAACACAGAGTGGAATATGAACTAAATATAAATACAAAAAGTAAAAATTATTCTACCTATCCTAGCTAGGAATGAACTAATTGAATGACCAGATATTTAAATCACTAATATTACATGCATTTCAAAATAGTAATATATAAAAGAAAAAAATAGATCAATAATACATGAATAATAAAAGTGTACAAATTAGTCTAAAAGAACAATATTATTCATGACCATCCATTCATCAACTCATAACCATCATATCGGAAAAAAAATGGGATACAAATCTATAAAATTTATAGAAGAATAGTCTATCAAATGAGCAATATAACCTTACATCAGTGAAAATGAAAATACATAAATTGGAAGTAGTTCACAACATGCACATCACATAGACCAAATGACTTCTCCTCCAAAAAAATGGCCATGAGGGATTCTTTCTATTAGAATCTTAGAAGTAGTTCCCAAAAATTACCAAAAGTAAGAGCCCTTTCAAATGGGTGCTCTTGGACATATATAATTGATATTGCAACTGCTTCTTAGGACTTATTGACTTCCCATTGATAGTGCAACTCTTGACATTTCCAAATTTCTCCTTTTCCTACTTTAGATTGTACATTACGATTGAAATCAAATATTAAATACACCCTTCATGTTTGTCTTTAAAGTAGGTTTTCCAAACTTCATGATAATCGAGGATTGATATTATCCTTGTGAACTACACGATCTCCAATGTAACTCCTTAAATGGTTGAGTCCTATGACATTTTTTAATATCTTTTTAATGTGATAAAAAAATATCTTATCAAATTTCGATCTTTGGAGGGCACCACAAAATGCTCTTTCATTATTGTGTTGGTCACTCTCTGGGGTATCCCTATAGATAGTTCTCTAGAGTGTATTGCTACCTCCAGTTCTATTTGAATATGCTATGTTAATCTTGGTTTACCCATATCTCCAATATTGAGAAATTTTCACCTATCACTTATCCTTTCTGCAATTGTGTGAAGTTTTGTGCAGTTGCTAACTAAATCTGTTATATCCTTCTCTAGTTCTTCCCCAGTTCTCTAGAAATTCATAAGTGCTATGTAGTTCAACTGATTTTCTTTGTCACACATCCTTGGAAGTTCTGTCGGTGCATTGGGGTTCTCTTTGAATTGGTTTAAAAATGTTATCATTTGGGAAGTTAGACCTTGGAATTCCTGCAACTTAGTATACAATTGTTTGACTATGGCATGAAATTATTCTTGCACTTATCTGGAACATGTTTTGAACTCAAAAATTATTGTTCTATCACTTTTGTAAAATTTTGCTTCTTCCTCTAGGATATTGACTTTGTCCTTATAGTCCTCAAGTTCTTTGACCATATCTTTGAGATTTTGTTCAAAGGCTTGGATGAATCCCACCCTCATTGAAGCTATGACAAGGGGATATCCATGAATGTTTTCGACTATGGGTGTCTCTATGGTGAAAACAAGTGTGGGAGCACCAAAAAGTCTCCTTATTGTTTGTTTTGCAATTTTTCCCTGGCCCTTATCACATCTAAAATAGTTAATATTTGGCACTATGCTAGCCTTGAAGTGTGTAAATTCTCCCATTCCTAATTCCCACAAAGGGAAATGACCTCATGTCAAGGGTGTGATAGAGGAAGCCTTGGGTGGTGTTGAGGAAAATATATGAAATGATCTTACTCAAGCATTTTCAGATTCAACTTGGCTAAAGCAAAATAGATGGGAATTTAACCCTATGTTTATAGCCATCAAAAATAAAATCCTAACTCACAAGTATTGATTACAAGTGATTAGGCTAGTCTTTTTTACAATTAGAAGCTTGTTGGAAAATTCATTTAAATATGATTTTTTGAATAAAATAGTTGCTGAAATAAAGGTAGAGACAGAAGTAAAGACACCAAGATGATAATAAATATAGATGAGACATAAAGCAATCCTTTATTTCATTCCAAATCACCAAAGAGTCATTCCTTTTACAAAATTTCATGCAGAAATTCCGGACCAAAGTCAAATTTAGACATCCCCGATGGAACATACAAAAGGACCTTTGATATAAAATAAAAAACTGAACTCTAAAAGATGGATCAACTTGCCACAGATTGTTGACCACTCGACTCTGCACAATAGCCTTTGTCAGTCATGGAAACTAATTCACAAATAGACAAGTCTACACAGACTATCAAAGATATATCAACACCTCTGAAAAGCAAGTGTCTAAATGATGTAATTCATCCCTGAATCTTGCTGTCTACAATAAGAACCCGCTATCATAAAAAAGAATTAGGCTTGTGATAAATTAAGGAATGAATGAAAACTGAACTATCTTAGCATAAAGTCAAAGAGAAAACCTTAGAATGCTTCTCCTTCTATCCTCCCTTGTTCCTCCCTTTCCTTTTGCCTTTAAGCAAATTAGAATTGGTTGAAGTAGTTGAACTACCTCATTAGTTAAGTTAACTAAAGACTCAACCAACTTTTTAGTTACGGGGAAAAGTAATAATCATAATAAGGGTTATAAATAAATAATAACTAATAGGTGGGACCCCTTGTGACTCCCTTTAGCTTCTTAAAAATCATAACATAACTAATTAATTAAGAAAAACATCCCTCCTTGTGACTCCCATCCTCACATTAACATTTGACAATTTAGCTCATTGATATTTGAAATTATTAAAAAAAAAAAAATTACTTATATATCCAAAGAAAACATGTTGTCCAAAACTTCTGAAGTCAACTGTCATAAACAATAAATAACATAAAACTCAAAAACCATATTTCCCACTCTGAGATGCAATCTTTTCTTGATTATTGCTGTCACCCTTCGATTTTTCTGAGTTTTCCTTTGGCTGCGCTGAGCCTTTAGGCCTAATATCATTGATCACGTGACAACAATCATCCCTCAAATGCATCTAGGAAGACACGAATTTATCAGAGCCATTGGAGGGTGAGGAAGGGGCAACAATGGCTTTTCCTTTATCAAGGGCATGGTGGGCCTTGATTTTCAACCTTTTGCTAGCATGAGAATATTGAACTGGTGAGTGGATAGGTACAACTTGGGCAATCTGGTTAATAGGCGGGGGAGCAGGTAAATAAAAAATGGGCTAGCCACGATGTTGGGAGACTGCCGGGTGGACAATCTCTTGACATCTGTCATTTTCGAGAATCTCGGGTTGCAATGAGACATGAGGGCGCACGTGTATACCAGGGGCTTGTGGAGCTTGGAAAGGAGGCCCTTCAGGCCTAGGTTGGACCACTCCTTGCCCAATCCAATTGAAAAATACGACCTGAAACAACTGACCTAACTCTTGTGAGTCAACGTCAAAGTGTATGGAGAATCTTGTCCTTCTTGGGCCTCTGTTCCAATTACCTCTACCTAAACATGGTTACTGCTCAAAGACCACAACAATCAACTGTAACACAAATCAAAGAAAATATCACTGTAATCCAACCAAGAAACCGCGACTTCAAACTGCTTCAATACATAATTCTTCTTGACTGTAATTAAATTTTAGAACAGGGCGTGAAAAATGAATGTGGGAAGGCGATGAGGTTGTAATCAACGAAAAGCGAAATAATGATAGGGAAGAGAGTAGGTACAGTTCATAAACTAATTAAGTAATCCATAAAACCATTATGTAAAAGGAAATAACCCAACCAAATGACCATTGTGACCCAAAAAATAATTACTGTGTACAGTTCAAACAATTCTGTGCATTAACTTGCTGACTGTTCGAAATAAAATATTTAACACAGTGTCATCAAACAAGACAATATGCATCCCACCAAAACCTGTAGAGGAGCTTTGTTTCTTCTCATTTATCCATTTAATATTTTAAGACAATTCCCAAATGAATAAACAATCACTTAATTCCACTCTGTTCAGTATCCAAAATCAACCACCTTCCATCAACACAGACACATAAAGCATGCCCGATTTAATCCCTCAATTCATTTAATAATTAGATTGTAATGAAATTATACTGTCACAGATCATGTGCTTATCTTTGCTAGGAAACATGATATTCATCAATACACATAACAGATAGCCACATACATCCATCAATATTTTAAATGCAAAGACCTTGACTTGTCATTTAAACTCATAGGCAACCATCACCATTTAACACATATTATGCCGTGGAACATGTAGACATTCGACAAAACGCAAGATCACTTATGTGATTGCACAAGTCCAACTACTCTGAATCTAAACAACCATAATGTTGGGCTATCAATAAATATAGTGAGGTAGCAACAATAAGCCTGATCTCATCCCATAAATTGATCAAATGGACACAAAACCATTTTTTTAAAAAAACCCGTGACCATATCTGAGGGCGTAACCAATAATATCCATAGCATACACAGTGGATGACCATACCATAATCACCACGAATGCAATACTCCCATGGAAATTAAAATACACAGTCATAATAATCAACAACTCAACCTAACATGCTATAGGAACGCCACACATACCCACGCATCACACATGAAGTAATGATGTGGCTTAATCAATTAAAAATAGTGTTGGGTTATCAATTCAATAATCACAAGGACAACGACTGTGTATTTGATTTAACAAATCATCCAATTAACCATGCTAAGATTATCCATTCAATTATAATAACAAATGTAGTGACTAGATACCAAGACCAACACCACTGTCACATAATCAATGGGGTGAGCCAGTAATCAACTCTGTTGACAATACACCACCAATCCATAACAACCAACAGTATACCCGACATGCCATAACGGTCCCCTCTATCAACACTCGGGCTTGAGAAATCAAGGGTTTTCTCTGTGGACCAACACAGGGAGACAAAAGTGGACTCCTCTCATTGGTGAAAACATATGAGACCAACGGTGCACACACAGGGTATAACACAATTGAATTCACGGACAGGGTGACAATTCCCGTGACAGGAGAGGCTAGGAATAGAGGAGCATGGCTCCATTTTTTTCTTGTAAAGATACTTAACACACGTAGGGTATAACCCTCGTGGCTCTCCCAACCAACCAACTAACAATGCTGAGATGAAATAGAGCCGAGAAGAAGCAATATAACCCACTGCACAACCTTTAGTACCATGAACAACCCATACCCAAGTGAAGCAAAGCGCAGTGACACAAGGCATTTCAAACCCAATAAACCCCATAACAACCAAAGACTGGGTATGGTGATACGAATGCGTGAAGACAACTAGCCACCCTAGACCAAATGAAACCCTCCAACTAAACCAACAAGGATGACGGAGAGCCTTTATGGCTGCTAATACTCAGAACAACCAATAACACTGTGACTACAACATTACTGCAATGAAACCCATACCAACCATCCATTTCAGAGAAATATCACCACTTTACACAATTGCTAGACTTAAGGAAAGCACAAACCCATACATATCGAGCCACTATATGTTTCATAACCAGAGCAAATTCATGGATGGAAAAAAGACATACCTGTAACCAAGAGCACCTTAAAAACGGGAGTTGGCCGAGCGATTCTTCCTCTGCTTGAAATTCAGAGCTTAACCACAACAAACACAGTTGAACAATAGCCCGACTAGGGTGCTGGCCAGTGGAAAGAGTAAGGGTGACATGTATTAAATGCACGTCGCCTCCACCCCCAGTTAATTAATTCCTTAGTACACACCATCCAACTTCCCATTAACTCATTCAATTAAACCATGTATCGAAACCATCACCCACTAATTGCCAATAGCGTGACCCATATCACATTTATCCATTCCCAACTTATGCCATAACATAAATCAACCATTTTTCATATAACTCAATCAAATCACATAGCTATTAACTTGTTAGCTAGGATTAACTATGATCACTTCAATTTCAATGGATGTAGAGTAGTATATTAGCATAGTTTTAATTCCTTTCTTTTGCATTTTGCTACATTGCTATTATTTCTTTCCCACTGCTCTTATATATTATTACTAACATGTCTCTTGTGCAGGTGTCCCAGTAATGGATCCAAGAACATATAACAATGATAACAATGGATAACATAGGTCGTTGTAACATAAAATTTGAGCCTTGAGTAGCAAAAAAAACACATAACATGCCTTATCCATCATCCAATTGTCGCCATTTGAACCAACACATAATAAGCCCTATCCATTGCCAATAAAAACAAGATCTCATCAACCATGTAAGCAATGTCGAACAGTGGCACAAACATCAAATAAGAGCCAGATATTATCTCCCAATCTACAAGGGGGTCTCACCTACTAATATTATTTATATTGTTAGCTTATAATAATTGGCTTTAGCAATACTTTGCAGGCAAAAACCTCGTTGTGATTTTAATCATCAACAAATTGGCGGCTCCATAGGGAAATTTGTTTTCAACAAATTTAGAACTCAGAACTCATGGTTTCACAGACCAAGAGCAACAGGTCAAGAAGATATAGCCAGGAAGATTATGCAACAGGGGGAAGTGAGAGGATTTAATGGAAAAATGATCGGGGATTTGGGAACAACTTATGAAAAATGTTAAGTATGAAGGGGTTTATCCCTGTATGCATAATAATTCAATCCATATTTTGCTCTTTATTTCAAGGAGAAAAATTAATGGACTTGCTCTTTTATTTCTCAGATGGATGAAGAAATGGAAAGAAGAAGCGAGAGATAACCAATCTCTTTATAATACAATAGTGAAAGCATATAACAAATTCAAGTACACCTTCAGAGGAAACATCAGAACAACTGTGTAAGCTTGATTGCTATTGACCAACAATATCTTGTAGGAGTGTCACTGCGGCATAACTGATCCAACATCCTATTTTCAACCAAAATCAATTAAAAAGATGACAAAGAAATAGGAATCCTTACAGAATAAGGTTGCCAAAAATTAAAACAACATAAATAAGATTGAAAGAAATGTAAAAACAATAGGAAATGCTTAAAACAGAAAGCAAAAATCATACTACTGTAAGGCAAAAAAGAAAAAGCCCAAAAATGAAAGCAGAGCTAGGTTACTAGTAGATAGAAAAACCAAACAACATTAGAACTTTTCACGTTGGTCCCTCGCAATATTTCAAGCAAGAGCCATTAGTGCTGTAGGAGAACAATTGCTCCTATAAATCCTTTAGAATGTAAGAGTTAGTATCCAGGACAAAAGAAATTTTGAAGGGACCCAAAAATAACACTTGGAACTCTGAGGTAATTATCAGTCCTTTAACGTACACAATTAGATCATCAAGATAGATATGGATACTGACCAATTCATCAAGAGTTGTGTGTATAGGTATTTTAAAAGTGGTACTTGCATCAGGTAAGCCAGAAGGTAGGCGTTTATAAGTCATGGTACCCCAATTTGTGACAAGAGTGGTTTTGTGAACATCTGCCCCTTTTCCCTTGATTTTACTATAGCCCAATTTTTTTTCAAGTAAGGGCCTCAGCTGTGACCTTACAAACTGTTGCAGAATCATTTCCATATTGAGGGGAGAAAAATGATTTCTCATAATAGCTTGACTGAAAGTGCAAAAACCAATGCAGGTTCTAATACGATCAATGGTCTTCGAAAAAGGTACCCAATTGGAAACCCATTCATAGTAGACTGGAAAAATAATCCCAGCCTTTAAGAAATTTTCCAACTCCCTTTGAAAAGTTGGTTTAAATGCAGAGTTAATAGGTCTTTGTTTTTGCCTATCTGGTTTCATGCCTTCCTTGATATGAGTAGCATGTTGTGTAAGACTAGGATCAAAACCATGAAGATCCTCATAATACCAAAAACATTTTGAAATCCACCAAGTAGCTTGGCAAACCTGATTTCTTCTTTATCATAACATTGGGTACTTATTTTAACATTCTTTGAAGATTCAAGTGCCCCATTGTTCAAGGAAATGGTCTCACCTACCTTCCTTCTTAAATCCTCTTCTTCTTGTTTTTCTTTATTGCCTACATCACTCGATGAAAACGAACTCTCAAGAGGAGTCAAGCCCTTAGGAATCTTGTTGTCTTCTATGGATATAATTTCCTTAGGCTTAAGAGGTTCGTCTTGGATGAGATCACAAACACTCTTATTGTTAAGGAGGGCCTACCAAGATTCTACATTGTCAGGGATGTGTGGAGGAGGTAGAGATTGAAAAGAACAATCAGGCTTGTAAGGAAAAGGTTGTTGATTAGGAGAAGCTGCAAAGACAACTAACCCATCAACCATTGAATTCAACTCCCTCTTAACGTGAGTGATGTTGAAAGATAATAGGTTCGAGATAAGCGCCCAAACAGTTTGGGTGTATCATTCCATCAACTTGTTGCTAGGAGAGTGTATCTTACGTACCAGGTTCACAAAAAATTTAGAATCTCCAAAAATTGAAAGGTGACCACAACCAAGATTATAGGCGTTTTCAATGCCCAATAATAAAGCTTCAAATTCAGTGACATTGTCCGTACAATCAAACTCCAACCTGTAGGACAAATTCTGAATTTTCCCTACAGGGGAGACCAAGATAATTCCAGCCCCATTTCCTTCAGTTGAGCGTGATCCATCAAAGTGCATGTGCCACATCTCATCATCTAAATCGATTTGTCCCAAAGGAATATTATCCTCCTCAACAAACATGGAATACACTCCTAGGTCCTCTTCGATATAGTTTACATTAGGCTGTGGAACACTCTCTATGTAAGGTGAAATCCTTCCCTCTCTAAGGACTATAATGTTCCTACTGTTCCGAGGAACGGATAAATGTGTCCCGTCGAGTGAGAGATATCCATCTGTTAAGGATTTCTAATATCTTCCCAAGATAATTGAGTAATTTCTTACCGACATATTGATTACCTGAATACTAAGGGTTGTCCTTATTTAAGGGCGTGCACATAAAACAAAGGTTACATCTTTAATCTCACCTATGGTCGTTTGTTGAAGGCTATTATAGGAGAGCATGCTTTTGGTGTTTTTCATTTGTACAGGACAAGCCTAGATCTTCCATAATAATCTTCAACATCACACTTGGGCCCGAACCGCCATCAATGAGGAAACAATGGGCAATCTTATCCATAATATTTACAGAAATATAAAAAGGGGGATTTTTTACAGGGTATCTAAATTTATGTACACCTACTTTATTTACAGATGAATCCTCTTCATTTACCTCTCCAGAAAGGTTGGCTACAACAAAATCTTTTCCTTCCATGAATTGTTTTAGATGCATCTGTTGTTTAGGGACGACAACCATGTCCAAAAGGGTTGCATCTGCTTTGATATTGGCCAACTGATTCAAGATGTTGTATTTGGAAGAGGGGAGAGGGGGAGTAATTTCTTGACTTTCAGGAACTTGAATAGTAGCAGTGGGTGAGGATGAACTCGGGCCAGAAGAATTGCGGGGAGGATCAAATTTTCCCTTGGGAGCATAGGCTTTGTTCCTAGTATTGATGACCATGACATCTTCTCGCTCTGCAAAATCTAGGACATCAATAATAGCTTCTGGTCTCTTACAGAAGATCTTATCTCTGACACTTTCTTTACATCACATGTGGTTTCCTCGTGGTGTTCTTTGCAAAAGTTACACCAACTTCGAGTGAAGATAACTTTAGGCTGAAAATTATTTTCAACCGGATTTTTAAAGGGGTGTGCAGAAGAGGATGAAGCTCCAGGGGTGAGAAGTGAGACAACTCCTTTCTGCTCATATGCTATCATACGATTGTTCATATCTTGGACTATCTGTAAAAGGGCAGACATGTCTGTCTGTCTAACTGATTCTCCATGGGGAAGACCTGTTCTTTCAAGATGTTCTTCATACTCTAAACAAGTATGCAGAGAGGAACCGAGATTATCAAAGGCTTTTTCTTCAAGCCTATGATGGTAGGGGGAAGGTAATGCATTGTAGTAATGCATAAAGGCGGCTTGGTTCTGAGGTCAAATGAGTTCAGGTATTTGATTGTATAGCTTAGTGAAATGCAAGTTGAAAGACTTGATGGTCTCACCATCCTTATAGGTGACATTATTATATTCTCGTAACTTCTTGGCTAGGCTTTTAGATTGCCCATACGTGGATCTGAACCAATATATTAACTCCTCCCAAGTAGACAGAATTTTAGGAGGAAGGTGAAAGAAATTGGCGGCAACCTTTCCTTCCAAGGAATTGACGAATAAGCGCATGCAAGTATCATTGTCATTGGCTCTTATGTTATGACAAGCATTAGAAAATTCCACTAGGTGTTCGTTTGTAGTGACAGTGTTATTTCCCGAGAACTTAGGAATATTCTCCTTGAACTTAGGAAGTGGACGAGTAGCAGGTGCTAAGTTAAGAGGAGAGGACACATGCCATGGTGTGGTTGTGGTGTCTTCTTCAAATTGAAAAATCCCATATTTTTTAATAACTTTGGTGTTTTTAGTGGTAGATTGGATAGGGATATGGTGACTATACAAGATACCACTCACTGATGAAGATGAAGATTGAGAAGAGGAAGCACTTCCCGTGCCACCAGAGCCACCACTAGATGCCATCTTGTGGATGATAGATGGGGAAAAGAAAGATGACTTGGATGAATCAGAAAAAGTTCTCCTTAGATCACTTTGTTGGGCGGATAACACAACGTTCCTTCTTCCTATTTTAACAATAGGATTAATTTCAGGTGATAAGCCTCTTCTTCTTCTAGAAGTAAAGGAGTCTAAGGACATGAAAGAAAGGCCAAAAAGAAGAAACAAGAAGGTTACTGCTGATTTCTAGGTTGTCTACGTCTAGCTTCCAATCGTTCTTGAGCACTAATATCTCGTTCAATTGCTGCCCATGAATGATTAATCTCAACACGGGTAATGGTAGTGTTTAAAATGGTGTTAAGCAGATTCAAAGCAATGCTGGTCTGATCTTGAAGACCAGACTCAATATTGGGCTGCCTTGCAACAGGTACAATCATTAAGAAATAAAATAGTTAAAGAATCAATATAAGAAAAATAGAAGTATTGATGAAAATCGAGTATAAAAATTAACCAGAGAGATATTGAAGATCTCCCCAGTATGCTCGCCAAATAAATGTTGAGGAAAATATATGAAATGATCTTACTCAAGCATTTTCAGATTCTGCTTGGCTAAAGCAAAACAGACGGGAATGTCACCCTATGTTTATAGCCATAAAAAATAAAATCCCAACTCACAAGTATTGATTACAAGTGCTTAGGCTAGTCATTTTTACAATTAGAAGCTTGCTGGAAAATTCATTTAAATATGATTTTTTGAATAAAATAGTTGCTGAAATAAATGTAGAGATAGAAGTAAAGACACCAAGATGATAATCAAGATAGATGAGACATAAATCAATCCTTTATTTCATTCTAATTCACCAAAGAGTCATTCCTTTTACAAAATTTCATGTAGAAATTTAGGACCTGTAACACCCCAGGTTTTGAACCCCCATTTTAAATAATGTATTGTTACAATGTTGAGAGGCCAGGGTGCCCAAACAATTATTAAAGGGCCAGTATACCCAAGAAATGTCATGTTTTGATCATTATTAATAATAAACACATCGTTGGCTGCTAGACGGACAAGGACTAGAGTTATAGGGGGCTATGATTCCACAAGAGAGGGGGCTTGAGGGGCTTAATGTTTATCCCTATGTTAATTACCCTTTTTGTCTAAGGGAGGGGATCAATTACGTGAGCTTCTTGGGGAAGGCTAGGAGGTTCTTGATTCCCCACGAAGTTACTTAAACCCGCCTCTGGTATGATGGGGGGTTGGCCATTGGCTCGTTCGCTCCTTCACTTCTGCATTCGCACCATTCTATCCCTCACACCCTTTCATGCATGTACTTACATGCACCCACTTACCCATCCATCGATCCATCCTCAACTGCATCCGCGTCTTGGCTTGGGAAAGGGAACTGAACTGCTGAAGAATTAGCCACGAGATAGTTGGCTGTAGTAGTCGCTGGTGTGATCCAGCCGTGACTTGAGGCCTGCATGTTTGAGATGTGTTGGCATGTGTCCAACGTTGCTCACAGATGCGATTCCTGAGAGTTCTAGCATTGAGATTCTGGACCAGTTGCGCTGGAGCCCGAATAAGGAGAAGGACTCCCTGAGGGGCTGCGTGGCAGAGAAGGGTGGAGGTCCATTCTCTCGGGTGGTGCAAGCTGGGTAGAAGAGAGATGGGTACTTGGATTGCTGTGAGAGTAGGGAAGCCTGTGAGATCTTGAGACCTAACTAGTTTGGGAAACCAATGAGAGTTGATTGGTTTGGGAAACTTGTGAGGGCCAACTAGTTTGGGAACCCAAGTACACTCTGGAACCATCCTTATGGATTCATATCCCTGGCTTGGGGGTGACACTGCTGTTGAGATTTGGAGAAGTGGTGTCTACGGTTGGGTGGAATGTCCTTGGTCTACATCCAGTTGGTGTCATCTTTCATAAATATAAGTTCTCTCTATTATGGTATCATTTGCATGTATATGAATGTATTTCGCTGTATATTTAATTATCATTTAATTGAATCTTTAGATTATGCATGCTTGTTGTATAATGCTGTGCATGTCGTTAAAGTATTTTATTTTATGCATTGTTAAATTTTAATAAGGTATCGGTAAGATAAAGAAGTCCAAGGGCAGGCTTGAAGGTAGCGTACCCCGACCTGTGGGTGGTTGGGTATGTTACAAATTGGTATCAGAGCTTCTGGTGGAAACACTGGGTTGGTATGGG